>JAWMAG010000004.1:29400000-29532500 GCA_037013455.1 Ceratitis rosa
ATAAAATAAAATAAAATAAAATAAAATAAAATAAATTAAAATAAAATAAAATAAAATAAAATAAAATAAAATAAAATAAAATAAAATAAAATAAAATAAAATAAAATAAAATAAAATAAAATAAAATAAAATAAAATAAAATAAAATAAAATAAAATAAAATAAAATAAAATAAAATAAAATAAAATAAAATAAAATAAAATAAAATAAAATAAAATAAAATAAAATAAAATAAAATAAAATAAAATAAAATAAAATAAAATAAAATAAAAAACAAAATAAAATAATATAAAATAAAATAATGTAATATAAAATGAAATAAAAATCAGAAAAATTATATAGTAAAATAAGCAATAAAACCAAATAAAGAAATATTACAAAATAAAATATGTGAAATGAAATATTAAAATGAAACTGATTGCTATTTGCGTAGGTGCCACCCGGCGCTTCAGCGTTTATGTTGAAAAAAGTAATAATAGATAATTGTGAAAGTAATAAAAGACATAGGCATGCTGCCAGTTATTGTTTACAATAAAAAAGCGGTGTCTATTATAGTGAGTAGCTAGAAATAACAACAACTACAACTACGTGGAATAAACAGATTTTTTTTTTGGAAATTTTGATTGAAACAGAAAAAATGATGAATTACCTGTCAATCGATGCGTTGTTTATACGCATATCCCCATGTATCTATGTACTAACATATATGTGCATACATGTTCGTGTGTAAAATTTATGCGATGTACACGTATGTATGTACATATATATGTGTGTATGCGTGCATATGGACGCAATATTTCCTTTATCTCTATATTAATGGCATATTAAAAGTGGCACTTGCAAATGCTTTGATTGCGGCAAATCAGTATACACATATGCACATATCCGTATGTATATGTATATGAATATAACATATATATGTCTGGGCGTGCATGTAACAACAACAAAAGTAGAATCAGTAAATTATATGCTTACAACTGCATGTATATATGCATATTTATAAACGCAGATGTTTGTAAGTATTTATTTTGTTTAACATTTTTTATGCACTTTCACATTATTAATGTCTTTGGCAATAATATTACATGAATTTCATGTGTTGCACTACCTCCTTTTTTTGGGTGAAAAAAATCAGACAGAAATTTAAAAAAAAAAAATAAGAAAAAAAATTCCTCCATCCATCTAGTTGAGTTTTCGCTTGGCTGCAGCGTGTCGAAATTGAGTTGTGAACTGAACTCAATTCAGCCAATGATTGTTTGTTCATTCATCATTGCAATGCAATCAATTCTTTTAAATGCCACACAAATGCACACAAATATACGCACACACACATATTCTGATATATCTATGTGTATATCATCGAAAGAGGCACTCGCTTGTCAAAATAATTAAATAAGAGTCGTAAATGTGGTAAAAGGTGTTGCATGCAGCTTGAGCAACACGTACATACGTGTATATGTATATACATATACACAACCATATGTAAATACTTACATATATACACATGTAACGGTTTAAAGCTGAATATAAATGCACCTTTAAGTGTGCAATTTTTAGTAAAAAAAGAAAAACATAAATGACTGATTGTAAATTTTTTTGACATTTTGATTATTTTAATCGGTGCCTAAATAATACACATGCATACATATGAGTAGGTAAAATTGTGTATTACTCAAATAAATACATAGAAAGTAATGAAAAATTATTTTAATTGAAATATTTATACTATTTTCTAATTTTTATGAGAAGAATTTCTTTTAAAAAAGTTAGAAAAAGAAAAAAAAATTAAAATTAGGCGAAAAGCTTATTTATATAACATTTAGTTCTGAAAAAACAAGACTTTCTACTAATAAAGTTTTTACGCATGAATACACAGAAAACCCTCTGTAGATGTAATTTCTTTTCTTTTAATATAATAATGTCGTCTAACTCGAAATACCTACGGAGTCATTATACTAATATGGGGCGCCGCCTTTAAATAGTGTATTGGCTCTACAAAAATGTCAAGAAACCGACACTTAGATATGCAGCTCCAGTATGGTGGGATCCACGAAAGGATAAATATAGACCTTTGGAACAGGTGCAATATACCTTTGTACTTGGTATATCCGGCGCTTTAAGAACTGCTTCAACATAGTTAATATAAGTCTTTCTCGACATCGGGCCAATCAATTTGCAAACGATGTACATGTATGAAACGATTCAATAGTCAAGATACTTTCAAACTCAATGACATAAACTCGATCTTCTGTGAGAGATCGTAAGCGCCCGATTCAATGAAAAGTCGATTAGGTTTGCGAAAGACAGCCAAGCTGAATTCCAAATATGTTAAAAAATATAAAGATGTACCTAACAGATTATCACGGAAAAATATACTGAATATCACTTGGGTTCCAGGTCACACGGTTCTGAAAAGTACTGAGAAGACGTAAGAGTTGACTTACGCTACCGAGGCATACACAATTGCTTGCCTCAGGCCTTTCAGCGTGTACAAATCTTGTTCAGAACAGATGAACACTTAAGATCCCGCAGCAATGCCAGCGAAGAGCCAACGACTAAATTACTCTAGGGCAGGGCGGATACAGGCTGTGGGGCTAAAGTTGATAAAGTGGAACCAGTAGAGTATAAAACGTACGGAAAGGATGATGAAACACCCTACACATAAGCTTTGTGAATCAGTGACTTTCATCCGATTGATTCGTCAAATTTTGCGGGTTGCTGCTTTATGGATATGAGGACGAAAGGGTGGAAGAAACTAAAACAATTCATTAAATCATACAAGCAGAGTAGGGATAGGGAATTTACCTTCTCTTAAAGCTAGCAATCAATAAATGAGGACTATAGGCTCGTTGCTGGTACAATATCAATATCGCCATATACACGTAGGTAATAAGAAAAAAAATGTAATTGAAGATGTATGAAAATGGAATAAAAAGCTGATCAGAAAAATTCTTCTCCCGTTTAAAGGTATTATAAAGTGGTAGGCCCACTCAGTTTTTCAGATATTTAAAGCTCATACCACAAATTGGACGAGAAGCTTGGCCTGAAACCACTTAACTGCTAGAGTTGAGTTAATTCTGCTGCTGATCACAGCGATGAGCTGATCTGGTATTGGCTTTTTTGGTGAAGACAAGCGTCACCATGAATTTTATGCGAATGGTTTCTCCTCTCGCCTAAGATGTCCCTATGTTTGAATACGCAGCCCACGTAATTTAACCGGGAGTTTGCTTTAAATACTTCTGCACTTAAACGCCACTTTTGATGGGGTGTATTTGTATTAAAGAGATTTAATGGCAGCTTGTCTGTACGAGTATATAGTAATGATTGATTTGTAGCCAAATATATGAGCACCCATTCGGCGGCATCTGTGATAGTAATAACATTGGGAACATTGGTAAGAGAATATTACAACCCACTTTTTCATCGAGTTTTGAACAATTCGAAAAAATGGGAATAATTTAAAATGTGCCAAGGAACAAATTGGATTTACTTTGAAATTCTATGTGGACTAAGTTGCAAACCATCTTTAGTAATACCCATATAAAAACACACATGCAAGAGCTTCCTATGAAATTTGGCAACGTCGCAAAGCGATTCTCTTGGAATATTTGAGTGAATGTAATGCAATGCTACTAGGCAATATTTAGAGTTCTTGCGAAATGGTAAATTCGGCTCTTGTTTTCGCCGTTCATGCACTTTGTATTGATTTATAACCAACACGAAATAATAAAACTAATTTTTTTTTCAAACTGAGAACTAAGAAATGAACTCGAGCGACGAATTTAGAATTTCTAGTGTTAGTAAAATATATATATTTGTATGTTTATAGCATATTTTTTATTTAACTAATTTTTAAACAAATTTTCATTACCTTTTAACTTTCCTTTGCTGCCTAAAGTTGTCGCTTAGGTTGCTTTGATATCTTTAAAAATTTTACCCAGGCCGTTGGTAAAGCGGGTAATAGTGATAATCAAATATCGTTGATGCGATTTATGCGTTGATTCGAACAGCAGTTGCTGTTGTCGTTGTTGTTGTTGCACTTGTCGTAGTAACAACAATTTTTCTTTAACTTCTACTTTGAACACCGCTGCTGCTTCTTCTTCGGCCTTTCCTTCAATGTGATATTTGCACAACCTACTGCTTTCGCTATTGACCAAGAGTGCCGTTGCTGCCTTCACTACCGTCGTCGTCGTCGTCGCCGTTGTTGACGTTTCTGGCACTAAACGCTCAACTGTTGGCAAATGTGCTGTTAAATCAGTTGGTGACGGCAACAACATTTAGACTGTTCAAGCGAAATTTGGTGTATGGAGAGAGAGAGAGAGTGCGAGAGAGAGGGAGAGAGACGGATGAAGAGTGAGTAAAAGAGAGGTGGTTAGATTTTTGATGGGTTGGAGTGAAATGCAGCACTAAGAATGTCTGAGTTGTTCTAGTTGTTGGTGTTGGTGTTGCTATTGTTGCATTGTACAAAATAATATCGTTGTACTTGTTGTTATGGTCAGCAGCTCAAATAACGGCTTTGGCCCATTGGCGGTTGGCTTATTGGTTAATTTGAATATTATTATTTTTTTTATTTTTGCTGTTGTTGTTATGACGCAAATTGCAACAATTGCTGATGCCTTACAGTTGCTTGATTTGGCTGTTGTTTTTGTTTTTGATTGTTCTAGAATTTTTCGGCACCTTTGTGGCTGGCCTTACTGTTACTTTGGATTGTTGTTGTTGTTGTTGTTGACATTTATTTTAAGCAACTTTTGTGCTTTGTTCATGTAATCGAAAGCGCTTTGGTGTCGCTTACAACAAGTTGCATGCAATTTGACAACACGTTTTGAAGTCAACACTTTGCGTTCATCTCACATTACATATTTGAATAATATGTAGTGTGTGCATATATTTGTACGTACATATGTATGTGTATGTATGTCATTGCAAATTTTTTCACACAATTTAATTGTTTTTGCTTCGTGTCATTTATTTTTAGGTTGACATTAATTTTGTTTGCTTGCTTGTTGTTGTTGTTTGTTGCTATTGTTTTTGCTGAATTTTCTCTGTTAATGTTGCAATCTGGAAATTTGGAAAGAAATTTTTGTGATTAATCAAAATTGCAAAATTAATGAATTTAGTTCTCAAAGTTTCATATGACATTTTGTAACATATATTTCATAAATATACGAGTATATGTATGTACATATACGTGTATACTCGTATAATTTTTATATCTATATTTAAAGGTAATTATTAAATACTTATTTAGTAGGTATTTTTTGGGTTTCCAGAAATGGAAATTTAATTTGATATTTGAACTTTATTTGAATTATTCCAGATAATTCTGATTTTTTATTGCAAATTCGTACAAATTAGATCATATATATACATATATTTTTTTTTTTTAATTTTTGAGCATTTTCTTATTTAAGAATTTTTAATTTTTATTATAAAGGAAATCAGTTGAATTTAGTAGAATTTTTAGTTAATTTTTCGGTTCAAAAATTATATTAATAATAGTGTTTATTTATTATAATTAAAATAAGAAAAACAAAAACAAATATCAATGAAAATATACCTTTCTAGCTAGTAAATTCTTAAAATAAAGCAGCCTCCACCACGAAGCATCCCCAAATGGGTTGAGCCTGATCGACTTCTCAAGGGCTCGAAATTTGGTTGCCTGTAGTAGTGTAGTGTAGAGTCCATCACAAGAAAATACAGCAAGCTACTTGGCTGTCTCCTGATCGAAAAACACGAAACCAGATCGATCATGTTGTGATAGAGGGAAGACATATCTCCAGTGTTCTTGGCATGCGTACACTCCGAGAACCCAACATCGACTCGGACCACTATCTTGTAGCAGCAAAGATACACACCCGCCTCTGTGCAGAAAAGACCGCTGTCAATAAAGGCAAGGAAAGTTCGACGTCGAAAAGTTGCAATCACAACAGACATGCGAAAGGTTTTCTACTCAACTGGCACTCCTGCACTGTGGAACGGAGGTTTAAACTCTCTACTTATATTGTAGTTGCAAACGAAACTATTGGATTTTGGAAAGATCACAAAAACAACTGGTAGAATAAGGACTGTCGCAGTGGAGAGAAAACAGGCTGCCTGCCTCGCAACGCTACGATCAACCACTACACGTACGTGATGAGATAGATAACGAAAACCGAAATGCGAGAGTATGAAGAGCTTGAGAAGCTGGCTGAAAAGGGTAGTGCTCGAAAATCCTACAAAAAGATATGGTGACTTACAGAAGGCTTCAATACCAGAGCAGACTCTTGTATGACACAAAGAGATGATCTAGTAACCGATGCCCACATTATAATGAATTTATGAAAGGAACACTTCTCCTATATGCTGAATGGCAGTAAAAATGTAAAAATGTTTCATTGCTCCACTATAAAGAAGTTAAAATAACAATCGCTCGCTTGAAAAAAAAAAACAAAGCAACGGCTGCCGATGGATTGCCGGCTGAGCTTTTCAAATACGACGGCGAAGAACCGACAAGGTGCAAGCATTAGCTACTTTGTAAAATTTACTCGGAAGATAGCATCCCCGACGATTGGAGAAGAGATCTGTCCAATCTACTAAAAGGGCGATCTTACAGTCTGTGCCAATTATCATGGGCTAAGCTTCCTTAATATTGTCCTGTCGAGCGTATTGTGTGAAAGACTAAAACCCACCATCAATAAGCTGATTAGATCTTATTAGTATGGCTTTAAACATGGTAAATCCACCATTGATGACCAAGACGAAATATCATCACACTGTTGACAATCATAACTTTGAAGTCGTAGATAACTTCGTTTAACTTGGAACCAGTATTTACACCAACAACAATGTCAGCCTAGAATTCCAACGCAGAATCATTCTTGCCAGCAGGCGCTACTTCGGACTGAGTAGGCAATTGAAAAGTAAAGTCCTCTCTCGCCAAACGAAAACCAAACTCTACAAGTCGCTTATCGTTCCCGTCCTGTTATATGGTGTGGAGGCATGGACGATGACAACCTTTGATGAGTCGGCATTTGGAGTTTTGGGGGGAAGCTATTTTGAAGTATTTCAAGCTCTTGTCTATATATATATAAAAGCCTATATTCCGAATTATTAGCGGATCAACACACAGCCTAAATCATTGATGGTAGAGATTAATCATGATGAAACTTAGAGAGTGTGTTCTGCGTATGACGTAGGCATCCGATAAGAAAGGATTTTCTGGTATGTGGTTTTGGGAACGAAAAAAAGTCGATTTTTTATGTAATTTGGGACAGAGCTAGCTTTGTGCCTAACATAAATGAACGCGGAAATTTTTTTCTGGAATCTATCTATTCGAAAGAATCATTTTTGTGGCTCTATTTGGTTGAATTTGAATCAAAGAAAGCTCTTTCCCTAGGCTAGCTTTGAACTGGCTAACCTTTGGCTAATATATGGAAGTCTTTTATTTCTTTCTTATATGATTTAACATAACAGTTTATAAGTTATAATAAAATAAATAAGATGAAAACCGAATAAAAACCTTGTAGAACTATGATATATTAAAATTCTATGCGGCCGAAGTCGCGGGCAAACTCTAGTCCCTTTACAAAGACCTAAGTGCAATATTTTTGAATAAATAAATAATAAAAAAACTAAAAAAATATTTTTTTTTTACTATTTTTATGTATTTTTCCCCAATAATGATACATAAATTTTAAATATATAATATATTTATATAATATATTTATATGTACATATATATGTATCTATATATTTAAACACAATCATGCAGGTGTTTATGCACGATCGTATTATTTTAATAAATATGTATTTAAAATAAATTAAAACAACAATTACATACGCACGCATACATATTTTTACAGCTGCCAGCAATAGCACAAAATGTAATTGAAAACTTTGCGTATACGCAACGTGTAACCGACGCGTCGTGTGCCGCTGAGCTGAGCAAAGTAAAAGCAAAAAAAAAAAGAAAATGATGGAAATAATGAAAAAAAGAAAACAAAGCAAAAAGTGTGCAATAAAGTACTGCTAGATTACTTGCCATGAAGTTTATATTATTATTAATTTTTCGTTTGTATTTTCGAACTTATTTTATCTGATGTGCGTATATGCAATATGTGCATACGTATGTACCATATGTGTGAATGACTCTTACTGCGGCTACTTTTAACGCTTGCTTACATTAAATTACAATTACATGAAATGTACGCGTACAATGTATAAATAATTGTTATTTTTTCCTCATTTATTGTGCGCTGTTGTTTGTATATATTTTTTATTACAATTTACAGCAAAGCACGAGAGCAAAAGCATAAATAAATTATTTATTATTTCTATTTGTTGTAAGACAACAACATTTGCGTTGAAGAAAAAAACTTTTACACATTAAAGAAAAAATTATAAAAATAACCAAACGTATAAATAAACTTAACGATTGAAAAAAATTGTTTAAATTAAAACAAAATTTTTAAATTAATAATAAACAAAAATAATTTATTAAAAAAATATGAAATAAAAAATGAAAAATCATAAACAAAATATAAATTTACAAGTTAAATTTTTGCTTTTTTCACTGACAAGTATTAACGCTTGTTGTTGTTTTAGCTGTTACTTGAGACGTTGTTAATACATTGACAGCGTATTAATATTAAAATATACATACATATGTTTGTATAAAAACTCGATATTCACACAGGTGGCTTAGCTAGCTAGCTAGATAGGCAGGCAGGCGAGCAAGCAACTCTCCGCCGGCTGACTAACTGTCTCGATGGCAGACTTACTACGTGTCCATTTGACAGCCGAAAATATTTAAGAGCTGCATGGTTGTCTGGGCATGCAAGTTGGAGTTATTACTACTGGTGTTGTTGTTGTTGTTGCAATAGCTGTACAGTAAAGTCACAATTATATATTGTTTGTTTGTTTGTCGCTGAGTGTTGTGAGTTTGTTTCTTCATAACACATGCATAAAATATATATATATGATATATAAATATAAACATATACATATATATATAAATATAAACATATTTATCTAGCTATATAATTGTGTCATTTTGACTGATAATCTTTCTTTTACACAGCAACAGCGTATGGCTGCTGTATTGAATTGATTTTTTCGTGGTTGTTGTTGTTTTTTGTTTTTTTTCTTTGAATAGTTGTTGCATATACATATAATATGTGTTGCTTGTGGTTTATCGATTGTAAGTTGCTTGTAAAGGTAATGTTTTTGTTGTTGTTGTTGTTGTTGTTGTTGTTTTTTTGTTTTTTTTTTAATCAAATAAATGTTTGATAATATTTTACTTTTGTTTTAATTTTATTTTCAGCAGAGGAAATATGTTATTTTGAACAATTAATTATTTTATTATCTTCATTTAAATATAGTTAGCTTAACAGGTTGCTTGATTACCGAATGATCAAACCACTTAGTGTGTCTTATGAAGTTCAGGAGATAAGTGATGCTTCCCAGGCAATCAAAGTAGGAAACTCCGCGATAAAACGGCAACAAACCGCACTGAGAGCTAGGCAGTGACAGAGGTAATGTTTCACCGATTCTTCATCATCTAGGTAGCTGCAGCTGCGGCAGAAGTTGTTTAATAAAATGCCCATCCTTCTACCATGAGTACCCATAAGAGAGTGTGCGGTTATTACACCAGTTGTTATGCTTATAGAGGTCCAGTTTAGAAGGACTTAAGACTTAATTCTGTTTACCTTGCCCAATGACCAAATTTGTCTTGCCATATTGCACGTGTTTTCTTTCCGTCGCCATCTACAATTGGCCTTTCTGGGGAAGCCTATCTAGTCTTAGCAGATACTTTGGCGAGAAAAGCAGGCCAGTTCCCTGGTACGAGTATATTCCTATGACCAGGAACCCAAACCATGGACTTTTTGCATACAGTACTATACTTTTTTGCATTTTTATGACGAAATTTAAAACTATTTACGCATTTTCAAAAAATATTTCTTTAATCAAAAGCTGCTCAGAAAATTTTAAATATTTTTTTAATTAATTTTATTTCTCTCGAAATAAAAATACCCTTTTCGATTAGTTTAGTTTGAAAAATAACAAAAACACTTATGTATATTAAATAATTTGTAAAAATAAATCGACTTTTATTTTTCAAAATCTCCATTAAAATTTGTTCAATATGACAAATCATTTTTTAAAATTCACGTGCCATACTTTTGACATAATTTTAAAGGAAAATTAATAAAAAATACGAAATAAAAATTTTATTAGTGCTAGAATCATAATATGCTTAGGACTTAAAATTACGAATATTTCGAAGTCAAGCTCTTCATTTTTTCCTTAAAGTTACGATTTCTCTTTTTTTTAAGAAATTTGTATAATATTTATATACCCATATAAGTTTTAATATTTTTCATAAAAGTTATGTTTTTCACCTACAACATATTCCGTATTAGAACAATTGCTGGGAAAAAAATATTTTCTGATGTTTAATATTTTTTAATTAATTTATAAATAGAGATCTGAAACACGAAGTATCGTTTTAGTCTAAAAATTTTCTGAAATAATATCCGGCAACTTTTTTTATTATAGCCTTTTATTTTCACTTTCTTTCAGTTTTAATTTGGAAATAGATAAACAAAAATTTGAGTAGAGGTTTGCTCTGTATTTGAAGACACGATAATGCAAAGCAGACACTGTACTGACTCTGAACTTGTTCTTTGCTTCATATTGGCTCTCTACATAGAATATTACCGATTATATCTAAAATCGTTACAGGGTTGTTTCCAGTCAGTCAGCAGAAAAGTTTCAAGCTCTGCTGCCATCAATTTGCATTCGAAGAAAACGATAAAATTGAGCTGCTGCTTTTCTTGATTTCTCACAAATTTTTGATCGTGTTTAGCATGCCGGTCTGCTCTATAAAACCAAAAAGTCTCCTCTTATTAATTATTTTGTAGTTATTCAGTTATACCATATATAAAAAATCGGTATTTCTAAGTTGCAAATGAGCACACGCACTATTTTCTCTACACATTTAACTTGCATGTCGTCGGAGGAATCACCTTTGCAACCTTCGCTTTGTAACTGCTATCCTAGCTATAGATGCTATGCCCAATCTAGCTTCTTTAAAAAAACTTCGAAGAAACCGGCTAGAAAGCTAAAATTTCACATATAACCAATTGCAAATTGGTGCTGAAAATTATTGAAATCAGACGACTATATCATATAGACCCATTTACCGATTTGCTCAGAATTTTTTCAGATATAAGGATTTGGTAAAAACTCCGTTAAAAAACTTCGAGGAGCACTAAATTTGGTATTCTACATACACATGTATTTACAAATAAATATTGCACTAAAAATCGTCGAAATCTGGGTCAAAAATTCGCCCAAAAATACCTAAAAGCGTCAGAATCGGTTATCTAGACACGTATTCACGTACGGAAATCCTTATCATGCTTCCAGTCTATAACCATTTCTTACCTTCCATAGTATACTACACCTAAATAGCACTATCAGTCTGATGGACTTGGCATTTCAGGCTAACCATCGACCTTAAAACTTTTGTATTAATTATTGGCTCTTCCTGCATGATCAGAGATATTATAAAAGAGTATTTGCGCTGTCTAACACACTATTTTCGGCGATTTATCCGTGTCTGCATTCAAAAGGTTAATCGTAACTTTTACACTACAGTTTGGTAGAATAGGAGCGGATTAAAATTGAATCCTTGGGAAAATTTTTTTTTTACAACAACAATGAAAAAATACCAAAAAGTAAGCTAAGTGGCATTCTTCTTTCCTCAACCACCAGTAAATATTTTTTATGTATTCAGCACCCACACTTGTCTCTTGTTGTGTCCATCGGCATAAGTAGCAAGAAAGTGGCCGTAGTTGTAAGCTTCTTGGCTATCTAATTGGCAATTATTTAATATATTGCTGATCTTTTTTCTAAGTTTTTATCGTTATATCAGAGATGTCAACAACTTGACAAGCATTGAAGTGATTTTGTGTTACGCGAATGCCGGGATAACCATCAATAACTGGTAACCAAAATTGCTAAACGCTATATTTAAAAATAAAATTTGTGTATATATATATCTATATATATATATATATGTTTATATATAATTTGCGATTTTTGACCGAACTCCTCCCCCAATTTGTGGTGTCCATCTGGATGGATTTCCAACAAATGGAGGAACCTTAAATTTATTTAATAGTCTTTATTTCATGCCAGAAATATACTGACATTCCCTGCCGGATTTAAATATATATTTCATGAATTTGTTTTTCCAAATAGCCAAGTATTTTCTACACTAGAAAAAGGTATAAAAATGCGTCTACATCTCTTTGTTTCTATGTATGTGTGTACACGTAGTGTCATGTGAGTATACATAATATGCGTGTATGTATATTTTTCACTTTTTCTGCCAGTGACACAGTAATCCAAATAACTTTCAAATGACAATTTGAATATCTACCGGTCGCACGCACATTGGCTTGCATTATTTAAATGCTTACAAGCAAGCGCGTGTGTACGAGTATACACGTATGTGTGTATGAGCGCATACCGATTTTTATTTGTTTTATAACTTTTGATTTTATTTTAATTAAAATTCACCGGCCATCGCCACCGGTCGTCTTCAGTTTACACTCTTTCATCTCTTTTTTCCTTAATTTTTCTTCTTCTTCTTCTTCTTCTTCTCCAACACCTACTTCTTTCAACCGCTAATTGTTGTATTTTGAATCAGCCTTCTTCCTCTTTGTCATCAACTGTTGTAAAATTTAAATAAAAAGAGCAACAACAGCTGGTAATGGCAACATGTTTTGTTGTTGGTTGGCTGGTCGGTTGGTCGATCGTTGCAACGTCCTCCACTTGGGGTTTTCTTTACAACTTGTCAGTTGGCATTCCAATGAAATCAATTTTTTTTGTTTTTAATTTGTTGTTGTTGTATTTTATAACTTGTTTCGCTTTAGTGCTATTCATATGCACTTTTTCAACATTTTTGGAATTTTTTGCATAATTTTGGTGCCTTCGTCGCATTAATATTTCTGATTTAACTATAGTTCATCTACTTTTTCATCTGTGACGTTTAAAGAAATTTCCGATTTAAATCAACTTAAATACACGTATAGATAATTTTATGGCTTGCATTAATAAATTTGTTTTCACTGTTTTCTTTGGTATTGAAAATATTTTTAATATGTTTTACTATTGGAACGGACAAAAAAACTCATTGCTTATGGTATTCAATTGCATTTGCGAATATAAATTTAAAAAAATCTATTTCGAAAATCCCAAGAAATTTTATTTTCAAGTTTACAGAATTAAAATTCTTAGAAATGGAAAAATTGGAATTTTTTTTACTCCATTATATTCCGAAAATTTATTAAATTGAAGTTAAGTCCTTACTTACATTAATCAAATATCAAAATTTGCATTAAAAAATAAAAACAAAAAACAAAAGTAGCAAAAAAAGAAAAAATAGAAAATTATAAATAAAAGCAAAGTGGAATACGACTATGTAAAAAATAAATATTATGAAATTGAGTAAAAGATAAAAGAAAAACATAAAATATAAAAAAATAGAACAAAGAAATGAAATCAAATAAAAAATTAAATTAAATTAAATAATTGATAAAAATAAAAAATAATAAGATACCAAAAAAAAAAACTCTAAAATAAAATTAACAAATAACTAATCGATTTTAATTAAAACATAGTAAAACAAAATGATATAAAAAATAAACTAAAATTAAATTGAACTAATATATTTTGAAATCAAATAAAATAAATTAAAATAATAAAAGACAAAATTAAATTAACTTGCCTAATCAAATAAAATAGATTTAAAGAAACATAATAAAAACCATTTAAAATAAAATGAAATAAAATAAAATAAAACAAAATAAAAATAGAAATAAAATAGAATAAGAGAAAATAAAATAAAATTAAATAAACTAAAATTAAATTGAGCTAAAAAATATTGAAATTAAATAAAAAAATTAAGATAATATAAGGTAAAATTAATATATATTAAATAACATAAGCTGTGTATAATTAAGGGAAAAAATTGTAATAAAACTAATATGGTAAGTTAGAATAAATAATTTATATTAAATAAATGAAGTCACATAAAAAAAATTAAAAAAAAAAAAACAAAATAAAATAAAAACAAACTAAAAGAAATAAATAAATAATGAAATGAAATAAAATAATATAAAACAAAATAAAAAATAAAATAAAAGAAAATTTTTTAAATTAAATTTAAAAAAAAATTAAATTAAATTAAATTAAAATATATTAAAAATTAATATAAAATAAAATGAAACAAACGGAAAAAGGAAAATAAAAATAAATAAAATGAAGTAAAGAAAATAAAAATTAAATGGAATTAAGTTAAATAATTTAAAATAAAATAAAATTAAATTAAATTAAATAAAATATAATAAAAATTAATATAGATTAAAATGAAATAAAGTGACAAAGGGAAATAAAATAAAACAAAATAAAGTAAAATAAAATTAATAAAAATGAAATAAAATTAAAAATTCGCTTAAAAAATATATGAAAATAAAAAACAACGTTCGTTTCAAAATTCTTACATAACACAATACTATTACAAAAAGTTTGAGCAACTATAACGTTAGAATTGGGAATCGTAGTTTAACTCCTAAAATATTCAGAAAGCCAGAAAGTATCGTTATTAGATTTTTTAAAAAAATCAATATTAAATTTGAAGGCCTGTATAATAATTTTAATTATTGAGAAAAGGAAGAAAAAAGCTTCCACAAGCCATTCTTCCCAATTCTAAAAAAGATCTACGCAATTTTTCTAAACACTTGCATAAACATCTACTCGAGCCAATGAACGTTTTTTTTATGAAAAATAAATATTCAGCCTTGGACCAAAAAATGTAGCTGCTTAGCGCTGTGATACCAAGACGTTCTAAATATCTTCCTAAAAAGCATCTATAGAGCCGATGAAGCTTTTTTAGCCCTCTCATTCGTACCCCTTTAAGCTTTTTAGACCTAAAAACGCAAAGAAACCCTATATTAGATTAGTTTAGGCTGAACCATTAGATTAGTTTATGCTGAACCTTTTCATTATATTGCCAGAGAAATTTAAGGCACACACGTTAAACGGGAAAATATAATGGTACGTATGCAGCTTTAATTCATTCTGGGCTATAAGCCAAAGAGAAATCCAATGTTATTACTATATCAGTAAAAGAGATCCTCATTGCTCACAATTAAATAAAAAATTATAATTTCCTAAATCTATTTACTATAAATAAAGATTTTTTTTCATATGAGAATTTATTTAGAAAGTTAGTCCATATTTTTCATAACTTTCCACAAAAGGCAATAACAAAACTGTATATAAAACTGCCTAAAACAAATACACTCAATATTCTCAAAAACTTAACGCCAACCCCCAATTTTAATTAATACTTTCTCACCTGTTCCGAAAATCATTTATATGAAGGAATATATGCACATGCATGGTTTATTTAATACTTTGTTGTATATATATATAGTATATAGTATATATTTCTAATTTTTTATATCATTTCTGTTTATTAAAAAATAACCATTACATTTGTCTTGTTTTGTGTAGTAGAGCGGTAAAGTCAAAATTTACACTCCAAATTGGAGAACAAAAATTATAATTTTCAAAACAACCATTCACTTAGCTTTAGTTTTCTTTTAACACAGTTTTTTCCGGTGCATCGGAAATGGTATCTTTAATGCATCACATACGAGTATACTTTCCAACATACGAACGCAACTCTTGTGAATTTTTTTAAATCTTAAAATTTTCTACTACTAAATGCGTATATTACCGTCATACGTACTTCTTTCTTATGCTACGCGTACACGCATATCCATACACTTGACCGTCGCAGATGCCACAATTCTTTTTTGTTTTTTTTTTTTTTGTTAAAATAAATAATTCATAGCACACACTTAACGAAATATTCAATTGTTCAAAGTATACAAAATTTGGCGACGCGTTTACCGAACATTGTATTCACACAAGATGATCAAACGATATTAACTTTTATACCGTAAAATAGATTTAAACTCGATCAGCGCTGTAGAACAACTAACGCCTTACTGTCTACCTGTGCCGCACAAAATCAACCGATCTACCGATCGAGCAAGCAAACGATCGCGCATACGAAACATGCAATAAAACTACGAAAACAAACGAAATCAAAATCAAAAACCAAAAAGAAAAAAAATCAGAGAAAAGAAAAAATTGAAAAAAAATCTGCTCCCCTTTCGACCAACAAACGGAGCGCAATGCCAACTAGCACAAGCAAGCAACTCAAACGACGAGCACCACCAACACCACCACCATCACCATCACAACCAACAGCAGTGCAAGGAGGAACGACTCCAACCAACACCACTATGATCGGCTTGATTTTCGTGCCGTGAGTTCAGTGTGTTGAAAAGAATATCACACTAGCAACAGAGACTACTCGCTGAGTAGGTGGTGTAAGTGTATATTGAGTGATGAAGCGCTGGAGAGTCGAATGAAATGCTGATCATCGCGTCAGAGTATTTAAGTTAGAGAAACAATGAGTAATGAAACTACGGCTTGTTAACGTTTAAGCTACACTTTGCCGGTACTTTGCAGGCAGCAAGCATGAGTAGGAGTGAGTTCTGTAATTTAGTAATAATTATATTAAAAATATTAATAATAATAATAATAATTTAATTTAAATATTTTTCTTCACGTATTAAAGAAAGCACTGATTTATTACTTTTTTTATCAAAAGGAAAAAAGTATTATTTTTTTCGAATTGGTTATTTAAAACTGTTTATAGCCATCTTTAAGAAACACTTACTCCGCTTACAGCTCACTGCCTCTTTAAACTACCTTTAGCCAGTGTATGAGCGTTTGTGCTCAATTAATTAGTTTATCGATCACTGAGCATAAGCAAAACTCACTCATTCTCTGATTGTCCATTCAAACTCATAGACTTATGTATTCATTAACTCGCATATGAGATTGAGATGTGGTAAAATTTCGTTGTTAATGATAATTAAAACTCACTGAGCCAAAGTAAGGTGTGGTGAGTTTTATTGTTTAACATTAAAATGCACTCACAAATACATTAGCGTGTAAAAAATTAAGGAATAGCCCGCTTAATACCTATATCCTTTATTATTTGGAAAAATCACACTTGAGTGACTTAACTAACTAATCAGTTATTAGATTGGTTTGATATAGATTTAAAGTGAATCAGTTGTTCACAGTTTTATAATATATAGAAATTTAAGAAAAAAATATTGTCATTAAATCTGGTACGATCGCTTGAATGTTGACAGTCCTTGTCCAGAAAATATCCAGTTCAATGTAGAATCTGTGTAGCTGAGAAAGCTTTAATAGCCTGAGGGGAATACAGGGTAGGCCACTTAAAGTATAAACAAATTTTTTGTAGGGTAAATAATTCAGAAAACTCAGTCTACAAACCCCTACTTATGAATCCTTCAAAGAGTAAGCTCTTGGTTCCCCAACCTTGTGAATATGGAGGGTAAGGTAAGAAGGTAAAAATAAGAAGAAGACGGTTTGAGGTTCATATAAAGAATTTTCAAATTTCAAGTGAGTTAAGGAATTGATTCTAGGGGGATAAAAAAGCTTTCACTACTATTACCTAAAAATGGAGCAGAAATTCGATTGAGAAAAGCCCAGATCAGCAATTTGACTAAAATCACTACACATGAATATATTTCAGCTTCATTTATGGAATGCCCAGTCACACAGAATGTCCAGTATACAGCATACGATAAAGAAAGTCAAAAATGATATAAGTGCTCAAAATGCCATATTGTTGAGAGAGCAAATGTCTTCGAATGATTATTATTTTTGAAAAAAAGATAACGAAAAAAAATCATCTTCTCCTCAAATTCTAAATAATTATATGTATATAATTGGCGCTTTGCAACCGCTGAAGCGATTTTCGGATGAGCTAATCCTCCAATTTGTGGTTTTGCGTCTTGATGTTTTTCCAACAAATGGAGGGACTTACAGTTTATACTAAGCCACCTCCGAACGGCTGATGGTTTTTTTATGAGGCTTTATTTCATGTCCGAAATACACTCGGAAGGGTGGTAATTTATTTAAATTAATTTTCCATAATTTTTGGATGTTGGTCGTACCAGGATTTGAACCCTGGCCTTCCGAATGGCAGTACGTAATGCTAATCACTCCACACTAGAGAAAAAAAAAACACTTACATACTTCGCTGAAATCTTATGTTAGAAATTATTTCGAGCAATTTCGATGGTTTTTCGGTGGCGGAAGTTGCTGCCATACAAAAAGTAGTGAATATATTGTTTTGGATAATGGTTTCAGTGCGTTAGGCCACTGTTTATTATTATTATTGTTTGAGGCGTTGTCACAGAGGAATTGTTGAAAACCGCACTGCTGCTGCTCTTGAGTTTGCACGTAGTGGTAGCACCGCAACGTCCAGATGCTTCAAAGTGCAAGTGATGCTCAGGCGACATCTGAAGGCTTGCCGTCAATGTCCTTAGAACGATGGTTTGGCAGGATTGTAGCTTCTTCATCTGCGTCTCGCTAGTTTCTGGTGCCCAGATCGGTGCAGCATATATTACGACCAGCCGATCAATTGCCTTGTAGGCTGCTAGCAACAGCTAACGCTTTGGGTTTGTTTTTGCGACTCTGGAGTTTTGTGGCAATTGGATGCGGATCGAAGGTGTTCAGGCTGTCGAATGTTACTCGCTATAACTTCGTGTTGTTTATAGTCGGAATTTTTACGCCATCGACATCAAGATCAAGCCTATACTTCTTCGTCTAGCTGGTGAAGAAGATGGTCGGCCGCTGGTATTGATCTAGGAATGCCAGGCATGGTTTTTTGTAAAAATTTCAGACGGTCCGTAAATTTTTTGAGATATGCGGATTTTCAGAATCCAACGTAACTTATTTGTGTTGCGAAAATATCAATATGAATGCCTCGAAGTTAGTCAAGAGCACCATTTGCATCGCAAAAATTCACCGAATTCCCCAAATTTCTAATTAATAGAACCATCAATACGATTTTGCGAATACGTTAGTCTCTGTTCCAATTCGCAATGAGAAGAGTAGTCTTTCTGTTAATCTAAGCAAAAAGCCACCTTAAAACTGAAGTACAATTAAATGGAACCATAAATAATATTTTTTTGTACAAATCAATCCCTAGCACACTTCCCGAAATCCTGGTTCACGTCCCGAAACCTCTGATCGGTGTCTTTTGGAGACTAACAAATCTTGACAAACCTAAGATTTACATATTTATATAAATATATATATGTAGATAAAGATTTTCTATTAATATTTTAAAATAAATATGAACGAATTAAAAATTTTAATAACAAAAACTTTATTCATTGCACTTTCAGTTAGGGGTGTATGTAAGAGATATTCCGTTTACCAAAAATTTTCTTTTTGTTATTTGTTTTATTGTTTTATTCATCCAATTAGATGTCTAAAATAATTTATATTTTATTAAAAAAAATTTTTAGAAGCTTTTTTCGCATATATTTATATTTCCAAAATTGATATCATTTGTATTAATATTTTAAATTATTAAAGCTTCAAATTAAAAAAAAAATAATAATAATTTATTATAAATATAAATTTTGGGCTATAAGAATTTTTGGAAAAAAAAAATTTTTTTTAATTATTATATCATGCCGAACGTCGAGCAGGTTCCAACGCTCGGTTAGACTTTGTAGCGCGTTTTCTCGAGTTTTCTTTTTCACATACCTTAGAAAACGGAAAAAATCAATGTATTAAATCGTCTTTTATTTGAATTAAACAAGTTGGAGAAGAGTATTATTTAAACTATACTTTTTGCAATTTGAAGTGAATTTTTTTTTAAAGTGAAATTTTTTTCAAACTTCGAAAAATTTTGGAATTTTCCAACTTCTTCGGTATTTTTTTAAATATTAAAAATGAAAAATAAAATATATGGTTCGACTGTTTTAGATGCATCGCACATTTTGCAGCAGCGTTTCACGAGTTCAGACTGCAACCGCTTCAGAAAACTCATCACAACATTGGAAAATTCAAATATTTTTTGATACTTAAAATTGTTTTTTGAAGCTTAAATATAGTACATTTTTGTCTGAAAATTTCGTTTAGCAGAAAAGTTTCCTTCCCTTTCAAAAAAATTGCTGAAAAAAACATTTTATTGGGTTTCTAAAGGAAATTAAAGAAAAAAATTATTAATGTTTAAATTCAAATTAATATTATATTATGTTGCATATAAATGATATTTCTGCAGAACACTGTCATAAAAAGCTTACCAAAGAAATATAATTTTTTGAGCAACAAAATTAGCTCCACAAGCACCTCACACGTTTAACCGACGGTTCTTTGTTGGGATTATCTTTGTCAACTCAGCTAAGCACAATAATGACAAGCACTGCGTTTGTCACATAAAAAACAGTATTTATTTTGAATTTTTTTTTTATCAAAATTTAACACAATGCCCTTTACTTAGTAAGTCTCCCAAAGAGAGTTCAAACACACACTAATTAAACAATAGTCAATATCATCTAATTACAATTACAAAGCACACGTTTGTATGTATGTATGTATGTACGTACGAAGGAACTTGAACGACACACGTTCTTAATGACAAGAGATCTTCTATCCATCTATCTATCGGCCTGGTTCGTGTCGTATGATGAACTAAATAATGCAACAGACTAAGAACAGCACCAAACTGTCTCGAAGAACGCAAGAGCGCCAAAGTCAAAAAGACAGCGGAACGACGAAGAGGAGCAAATACTAGTATATTTGTTTGTATGTATGAAGGTATGTACAAAAGCAAATATGTACAAAAGCAGATAGATTTAAAATACCTGGAAGCATACTTGCACGCACACACACACACGCGCGCGCGGAAATGAAACTTCAAGAAGAAGAAGCAGAGTTGAAGTAAAAACCCGAATGAGCAGAATATATTCGTACTACCTCTCTACCCAACACAACCAACTGGGTGGCCGGTCATAAAGCTATAAGGGGAACCATTTAACTTGAGTTTTAGATCCTTAATGAGTGACCTTAAAGCCATAGAGCGTACACACACACTCAGACTCAGACACAGACAGTTCGGGAGACCCGTTTAATCATGTGAAGGAACCAAACACTTCAGGTGGAGAGGAGGTGCAAACACACTCATATACACACACACATACAAGCGTAGTTGGTGAGCGGGCGCGTGAGTGGAATGAGAATGAAGATGAAGAATGAAGAAGCCTCAAGCGAAAGCATGAATTAGGATAATTTTTATTGGTTAAAAACTGCTAGCCGTCGTGGCGCAGCCAAAAGGAAGCCGCATGGGCACAAGAAAGTGGCTGAAAAAGGAGGGAAGGTAGCGAGCAAGCTGATTCGGTCGCTCTTACACGTAACCCAGTGCATGCGGTAGTGTGTGTGTATGAATGTGAGTATGTATGCATGTGTAAATAACACTGAGTCGTTGTCCGTGTCAGCAGTGCTTTGGGGCTGACACAAGCATATACAACACACACACACACACACACACTGATATACGTGCACCCGCGTGTCTGCTTAAAAAATAAAAATGAATGAGCCAAAAAATTATTTCTCTTCCATTTTTTCTGTCTATATGCCACACAGTCTTCGCTAAGACGAGACAATGCAGCGCGACGCAGGCGTGACGCAGTCGTAGAGGAAGACTTATCGTCGTCGTCGTCGTCGCCCATCATCGTCTCCGCCACTCGTTAACAATGCGCACAGCGGCAGCAAAACTTTTGAAATGTTCTGTTTCTTCTTCTTCTTCTTTGCTTCCACTTCTTCGCTGGTAGAAGATCATCAATGTCTTAAGCACCTGTCATGATTTAAAATGCGTGCGCGCTCGTGTGTGTGTGGTTGTGAGTGAGTGTGTGTGAGTTAAGCGCTGGTTAGTACACTTTGCATTTGTATTTGTATTTGTTCAATACATACATACAAATATACATGAATTATTATTTTATTTTTTTTTTTTGGCTACTCTGGGGTTTTTGTGGCGCCGCCAATGTCGTCTCTTTGGCTCTGCTGAATTCTGTATTCTCAACAAAACAATGCTTTGTTTTTCCATTTCATGTCGTCGCTTAGTCGCAGTCAGCCCCATCAACAACTCGTCGTGATCATCCCGAGCTTAGTTTCATCTCGGCGCATCGCGCATTTGTGGCGCTGATGTTGAACGCTGTGTATTGTGCGCATGCGCTGCTGCAAGACGTATTGACGACACGATTGGCGTCGAAGGGATGCGTACGATGGGGTTTTGTACGGTGAATTTCTGTTTAAAAAATTTCAAAATTTTTATTGCAAAAATTAAATTGGAAAACCACGGATGTTTTGTTGCGATTCCTTGAGGTCCATCACAAAAGTGCTCACTGCGGTCGACGGATTTATTGCAATATACCCCAAAAGAGAAGGAAATTAGAGAGGCTTAGTATTTGTCTACTTCCCGTAAAGGTTGAATATTTTTTTCAATTAAAGCGTTTGGTGATTACACTTTCGTCTAAATCAGATCGGAATTAACAAAAGATTCCAGGTAGTCAGATTTTGCTAATGCGTGGTTAAAGTCATAACAACAGATGAGGTGAGTCCTAATTCTTATTACTTCTTTAAAAATATGGCCTGTGTCTAATGAACATTTCTTTTCGAACCACAATTAAAAATTTTTCGAATTCCCTATGAGATTACATCTTATCTGTGTATAGAACCGAAGGAAAATCTACGTTGTCCACTCTAAGCTCAACTTATCGCCAAGAACAAGCGGGTAGCTTTAAGATACAACCTTTGTTCCCTTCGGCACGCTATACTAAGCTTTCCAGTCCTCTAACACTAATTCTGAGTCATCTTTTTTGCAAGGAAGAAGATTTAAAAGAGAAAAAATTTCGCGTTTAAGAATGGCTGCAAAGAACTCTCTCTAAGGAAGCAGAAAAGCTATCAGCAAAGCGCAAAGAGACTCATTGAAAATCATCTGTACCGACATCGAAAGTAATTCTGAAGTAAAGGGAACATAATTCCATAGGTGCAATGAGAGCTGCCTCAGCCAAGCCCTAGGAGTCATACATGGAGCCAACTAATATACAAGTATTGTATGAAGCAGCTCCAAAACCTAGCCGCCTAAAAATTCTAAACAGTTGTAACTAGTCTCCAATTTGCTAAGAGCATGGTGACATTCAGAAAATTATATCAAAATGTTAAAATCGATCGAGAAACCGCAACAATGAAGATATCGAAGATATCCATATCCATATTGATGGATCTAAATGTGAGATAGGCACAGAAACACGCTTCTGAATGACTAAAACTCTGTATTTCAAGCAAAGATTGTGGACCTTACTGATGGTTCCAAATTGGCAACCGCTTTAATGGAAAAATATATCATTTCCCACTGGTGTAGATGGTACTAAAAATGCGGACGGGCTAGCTCGCTCTGAAATCGGCGGCGAAGCTGTCACCATATTCTGTCTTAGACTCTTCAGTGTCTTCAAACTTTGTTTAAAACAGTGGACCATAAGATTTCATTAAAATATATATACCTTCTGCTCAAATATAAACGAGACTCAATAAAACAAAAACGGTTAATTATTCTTCAATATTTGTTTTATCCCCTTCAAAATAGTCACCATTAGAGGCGATACACATATGCCACCTTTTTTCCAATCTTCATAACACTTCTGATAGGCTGCTTTAGGTATGGCTTTCAGTTCCTTCTTCGAATTCTCTTTTATGACTTCAATCGACTGAAAATGCTTTCCACGAAGTGGCAATTTGAGTTTGGGGAAAAGAAAAAAGTGACACGGTGCCATGTTGGGTGAATACGGTGCTTGCGGAACAATATTTACATTGTTTTTGGTCAAATAATCGCGTACAAGACGAGACGTATGAGCAACAATTTTGGAACAAGTCGAGCAGACACACGTCTCATGCCTAAAACATCGTGAATAATGCTAAGAGCGGATCCATTTGATATGTTGAGCTCACTAGCTATCTCTCTTTTAGTCCCACGACGATTTTCCAACACAATTTTCTTTACTTTTTCGACGTTTCTGCCTACACTCCATAGTCGTGGAAATATGCTTGGAGTTTTAATTTTTAATTAAATCGATAAGAGGTGTTATCAATAGCCCATTCTTACTTAGCGAGTTTAACTTTACCATCCCTTTAAGATCATCTAGATACTTTAGGCCCTTTTCATTGGGCTCTGACTCACTTTTCTGTATCAAAACCTACTTACTGAGTGCTTTAAATAATTAAATAAATTCCCTCTCATTTTCCCCATGTAATTTTATAGCAGCTGATGAACAAATCTGTAGCTGTTTAGTGTAAGAGGCAAGTGTAACCGCGACCTTCCGCGATCGGTTTCGGGTTCAGGGCAGTACGGGCTGTTACTGGTTTTCAGTCACCAGTCTGTTGGATTTTTCGATTATCCCTCAGACGCTCGCGGGAGGCTTGTAACGCTGGGTTCCTCGTTAAAAAAAAAATAATTGAGATATTTCGATGAAACTTGGTTCATACATTCCCTTGGCCACAATGGATAAAATTCCAGTCCTGAAAAAAAATGTTATAATTCAGTGACTAAATGGGCAGCTTAAGTGATATTTGTTAGGGCCTCAGAAACCAGTAGACAAAACACAGAATTCTATAAAATATGATATTTATAATTTCCATGATTGAATTTGGGCACAGCTGGGCATCAACTAAGCCCTCGTTCCATATAATGAACTTTTTACTTTCTTCCACCAGACCTAGTTTCGGGACGGCGAGGGGGTTGGCTAAAGATTGAGTACTTAATTAAACTTGGTAGGTATGCTACTCTTATTGAGAACTAAAGTCCTGTCAAAAATGGCTGAAATAGGGCCAACAATAGATCTAACTCCTATATGATAGTTTTTCTATTTCTGAGCGATCTATTGACTCAATATGTGTAAATGTTAGGAACTACCCGAACTTAGTCTTGTTTATTTTTTTATATAGTTTTGAAAGAATTTTTTTGTATATTTTTTTGTGAAATTTTAACTATGCTCAATACACTGTGCATTGTACTGTAGTTTGTATATATGTATCGATGTATGCTTGTGTTTTTATTTCCATCAAATCAAAAAAGTTGTGTAAGTATTAGTGTGAAAAGAATGCAGCAGGAGGTGGAGCTGCTGAAATGGAGTTTGAACATTGGATTGAAGCGATCGATGGTCATTGTCTGCTGCACAACCATAGATATATACCACACATATAAATAAATACAAACACATGTATATATAGACACATACATATGTACATACATACGTATTGACGAATTTCTTCTTATTGAGCGCCGTTCAACGCCACATCGACACCGACATTCGTTCTGGTCTTTTCGATTGTTGCAGGTATTTTTTAAACACAACAACAAGAAGAAAAAGAAATCATTTTTTACGTATTTTTTTTTTATTCATTCATTATATACATATACATATGTATACATATATACACTTGTATATGGTTATGTATAAATATATGTTTCAGTTAATGATCGCTGCCAGAGAATGTTGCCACATCATTACTTTAGCAGCCATTATGACTTGTTGAATGTGCCACACGGTGGACGAATGAACGGTATGGCTGCTGACTGTTTGCTCGGTTGCTTGGTTGGTTGGTTGGCTGTTTGGTCAAACGCTTGCCTGACTGACTGATCGACCATTTGTCTGCATGGTTAACACTTAACGGATATCGAACTGAGATATATGTATGTATGTAGATGAATGTAAGTGTATATATAAATATATGTATGATATATTCCTACATAGGTATGTATGTTATGTTATGTATATAAAATAACTTTCGTATATATACATATATATATATGTCTATGTTTATATGTATTGTAAGCATATATATGAATGGCGCAGTAGTCGGCACCTCGAGACCTCAAGTCTAACCATCACTCTAGACCAATCTGTCTGTCGGGTGTGCTTTCAGCGTCAACGTTCATTTCACGCTGATGATCTCCTTCAGTTTTTCTTCAGCTCTCCTGTGGCTCTTTGAGTACTCCTTTTGGCGGCGAGCAGCTTTAGCGTACCTCCACATAATCCTGCTACGTGTTGGCATATTATGCTTATACATACATAGTACATACCATATATACATACATACATATGTACATATATACGAGTTTATTTACAGGGAGTCTCCAATGCTGCTGAATATATCATTTTTGTTGTTGTTTGCCCAATGTTTAATCATTTTCATAAGTTATATTAATGTATGTTTGTTTATTTGTTTATTTGCCTTTTCGCATGTTTATCATTTATTATGATTATTACATTTTTCTTATGCTTACTTCAATCATTCGTGTCGCGTATTGCCGCATATTTCTGGTTTTTAGTCATTTTCTGCAGCGTTGTTTATTTGCTTTGGGCAGACTGACCAGACAAAATGTTCACAAATTTATTTATTTATTTCGACTTTTAGTCATATACTCGTACATATATGTATGTAAGTATACATGCACATATATACATATATCAATGGTTTAAAATAAATTTGTATATATAATATATGTATGTATGTATATTTACATAAGTGAGTAAGTCGGTATTTATTGTTTTATGCTTGTTAATTATTATTTTTGTATTATATTTTACTTTATTTTATTTATTTATTTATTATTTTATTTTATTTTTTCAGTCCTTCTCAATGAGTATGTATGTATGCGTGTAATTACAGCTTGAAATTTCGCACAGCTGGGTTTTTGTGTGAAACGCACACTATGTATATGTATCAGCTTTCTACATCAACAAATGTTTCTTTATCGCTGCTGCTGCTGCTGCTTCTTCTTCTCCAACATATGTATCTATAACATTTCAGGAATATATAGAACTGCAAACATATATGTATGTATGTGTATGTATGTTTATTTTTTTTAGAGTTTCAAACTTAAGCTTTTGTTCTGTCGTAAATCACTTTATGCGAATATGATCAAATTGCAAGGTATAAAATTCAAATCAGTAAAAAATTAAAAAAAAAATACATATGTACATACGAGTATATATGTACGTTCTAGTTCTAACAGGTAAAAAAAGAATAAATTTAAAATTATGTAATTGAAGTTTTTTGTATTTAATTTATATAAAAATTACACAAAATCAGACAAAGTAGGAACATTTTAACTTTAAAAGCCTTAACTTCAAACTTTATATTTTTGCCTTAATTTTTTTCGACTTTTTATTTTTATTGTTATTTTGTTTTTAAGAAAAAACTTATTCACTTAGATAAATTATAATTATTTTGCTGTTTTTGCAATAAAAACTAATTAATATATTGAGCTTCTCTACATTTTTAATCTTTCATTAATAATAGAATTGCTTGTTATATAATTTAATTTAATTTAAATTTTTTTTTAATTATTTTTCTATTTTTTTCAATTAATTTATTATAAAGTTTCATGCTTATAAAAAAATTTTTGCAGACCAATTCGGTTTTTATTATATTTCGTTTCTTTCGGTTCCTTAAAATTTAGATATTTCGAGTTAAATTTCTTTTGCATTTAAGCTGGAACGATAAGCCCATATGCATATAATATATACGTGTATACCTATATGTAAGCGGCTCACATATACCTACATATAATTATGTCGTGTGAGTTTGTTTAATTTTTTGTTTATCGCCTTAATCGTATTTCATCAAGCCAGACTTTGTGACTTTTTGAGTTTTGAAAAAAAAAAACAAAAAATTAAATAAAAATTTTATTGGCATAAATTCAATTTTTTTTTCAATCTAGATGAATCATGTTTGCAATATGATAATGGTCTTAAAATTTTTAGCTATGTAATTTCATCGAAAGCTCATTAACTTCCCTACTACCATAATTGAAGCCACATAGCAACACCTAAGAGTCTGAGTTTTTAGCAGGTTATTATGAGCGAGTATGTGTGTGTTTAAAATCTACTTAAGTGATTCAGAGGAAAAGTTTGCCGAAAATCGCCTCATTTGTTATCAGGGCTCCAATCGGTGCTGGAGGCAACACCATTAGGTAGTACACATCGGAATACAAAGTAATTTAAGGGCGAAATGATTAAACGGGTCCTCGTACTAAGTTCACGTTTCACTTGAAATGAAATGAAATCCATAAAAACTCTTTTGCTACAAAAGTGTACTCTGTTCACGTTGGTGGAAACACCATCCAGCTTGCTAGCAACATTTTTTCATCGCCTTTAAAAATACATATGTATGTCATTTAAAATTTAATGAAAAGTTGTTGAAAACTTCAAATAGATAAGAAATTGGAAAGAGTATGTGGGTTGGTAGGTAGATTGAGTGGATGTCTTGCAATACACCTAGGCCTTTAGGACGCCCATCGATCCCATCGAGACTGACATTCCCTCCACTACCATGTTTTCTTTGAACAATCATACAGTTTTAATAAAGCTAATTAATTCAAAGGGTTTAATATGAGCCACTTCCGAGGTATCGTCAAGAAAGCCGATGCCGATATTTACGAACCTTTTCCTATATAATGCTTTACACTCGCATACAAAATGTTCTAAAGTCTATTTTTCTTCGACTTCCTGACAACTTCCGTAATAGGCGTTGTATGCTATACCTACCGGTGTGTCTACCAATACCTATTAGAATCCTTACGTAATAATTTTGGCCTTTTTATTTTGATGATTGAGCAAATCGGTGATTGTTTCCAGCAGGTTTCAGCTATTTCCTTTATATGTTTATCAAATAGATATTTCCGAATAGCCAGAGTTATAGGTATGGTGTGTTTGTTGAAGTTTGCCGGTTTTTTCGATAAAGAAAAAACTTAATTTTCAGAGGAATCTCAAAATTTTTTTATTCAAAGTATTGACCATTGGTTTCTACACATTTCGCCCATCTCTCAGGCAAATTATGGATACCATTCCAAAAAAACTTTTTCTCTTTCGAGGCAAACCATTCGACGAGCCATTTTTCGACTTCTTCCAAATTAGCGAAGCACTGCTCTGCAAGGGAGTGTCCCATCGATGCGAAAAGGTGATAGTCGGACGGAGCGAGGTCTGGAGAGTACGGCGGGTGCGATAATATTTCCCAATTAAGTGTTTTTAATGTGTCTTTCACCAGTTTAGCAGTATGACACGGCGCGTTGTCATGTTGCAAAATAACTTTGCCATGTCTTCGGGCCCATTCCGACCGTTTTTCGATCAACGCATGATTCAAATTGATCATTTGTTGTAGGTAGCGATCCGTGTTCATCGTTTCACTAGGTTTTAAAAACTCGTAGTACACCACACCACACTGGTCCCACCAAACACAGAGCATTGTCTTACGGCCAAAGCGATTTGGCCTTGTAGTCGATGGGCCAGCTTCACCAGGGGAAAGCCATGATTTTTTTCGCTTCAGGTTCTCAAAATAAATCCATTTTTCGTCCCCCGTGACAATTCGATGCAGAAAAGATTTCCTTTCGAATCGTTGAAGCAGCATTTCATTTTCCATTTGTCTATCGTTCAGCTGGTGTGGCACCCATTTTCCATACTTCTGGATCTTTCCCATGGCTTTTAAACGTTGACAAATTGCTCCTCGAGTCACATGTAGTGTTTCTGCCAATTTTTGTTGCGATTGGGTTGGATCAACTTGCAATTCCTCGTCTTCGAACTTTTTCGCTGCACAAGGATGTTCATTGTCTGTCAAATCGAAATCTTCACTTTTAAATTGACGAAACCATGTCTCACATGTTCTAATCACTGGAGCATGTTCACCATAAGTTTCTACCAGCAACCGGTGAGCTTCAGCTGCTTTTTTCTTTTGATGAAATAAGAAAAGCAACGAATGCCGCAAATGCGATTTACTTGGAACGAAACTCGACATATTCACTGAGGTAAACAAATACCTATGACGCTATTATTTTGGCGGAATGTGACTTACGTATTTTTGTAGGTTAAAGTCAATAGAAAAGAATTACATACATGCCAAATCATAGAAATTTATACAAATTGCTAGCGACATTCACTAGTAAAACCGGCACACTTCAACAAACACACCTGGTATATTTACGGGCAGTCAGACAGTAAATGAAAGCGCGTAGTTTTCTGACGAGAAAGTTCAAAATTTTGTTAAACTGATTCCAATCTCTATGGAAAATGCGAAACACTATCACTTGTGTTCCTCAACACAATGAGATAGGCAGAAATTTCAAGGCAATGAAATTTTTGGGCAAGCCATTCTTATTGATGAAGAACATATTGACATATAGTAGGTTCTGTCACGAACAAACTAACTCAAGGAGAGGAATGAAGGTGTATTTAGACAGCCACGCGCAGTAAATAGAGGAAGACTTGTCCGAAAAGATATCGGATTGCACTAAATGTAATGAAAACTAACCCAGTTGCTTTTAAAATATGACAAAGGAGCTTGCGTGAAGGTCTTCAGTTTTGTGGATTTATAGATATTTCCATATTTTGGTTCTAAGTCAACTAACTCATGTTCCTCATAGAAATAATCACTAGCGAATCATGCTCTTCAGTTGAAGTGTACTCCAAGGGATGAAAGACTCTCAACTGAGGAGACCTTCTTTTGGAATCAAAGTCGACATTTATTCACAAAAACATGGAACTACCCAAAAATGGTGCAACTGTCTTCTCTTTCAACTTATCTGTACACTAAGGTGATGTGATTAGGAGTACATATGTACATATGTCTGCTTTCCCGGTTGCTTTTAGAGCAAAATCATCCGACTTCTGGTCGGGGCATGATAATGAAAAAGGACAACACTCTCTCATTCTGGACGGACCAATCTCCACAAGTCGCTCATCATTCCCATCCTGATATAAGAATGCTGCACTTGGAACCTTGGCACAATGGCAACAGCGAATACCGCATGCGACGGTATGATGAGCTGAATGAGATATACGACGTCATTAATAGAGTTGGGTAAATAAAGAGACAATGTCTACGTTAGCTAGGTCATGACTTCTAAATGGATAAGAGCACTTCAGCTCTGAGAGTTTTCGACGCAGTATCCTTCGAGGGTTAGCAGTGGAAGAGGGAGACTTTCACTGAATATATGAGGTGGTGAAGGAAGAAAAAGCTAACGAAGCGTTAATTTTAACTCGACAATAAATATGCAAATGGTGTCTACTCTAATAAAGAAGAAGACTCCCTGGACCAGTCTTTTTCTTAACCTTAAGAGCTCAACATCAGGAACCACTATTCTTCTCTTTTGAGACTTTATGACTATCTAATCTAAATATTGTTTAGCTGAATAATTTCTAAGGTTGTGAGCAGCATATATTCTTGCAGCAAATTGACATCAGATATGCATTGGTAATTTAACTATATTATATATATACATACATATAATCGATTTTCAGCCGAGCTCCTCCTCCAATTTGTGGTTTTGCGTCTTGATACTTTTCCAACAAATGGAGGGACCTACAGTTTTATGAGGAGCCTTCATTTCATGACAGAAATACACAAAAATATACATTCCCTGCCGAGGGTCGTCCGCATTTAAAAATTTTAGCTCTATTTTTTATTTAAATTAATTTTCCATTACTTTTGGATGTTGGTGGGCCCGGTATTTGAACCAGAGCCTTCCGAATGTCAGTACGCAATGCCAACCACTCGGCGACCGCAGCCGCCGTAGAGGTAAGTATATTTTATCTACAGTTAAAGCCAACTTTGTGACATTTGCCAACAACAGATTTCACCTTTTCACATCAGCTGCTGCCACAACATCTTGCCACAGCAACAGCCGCCTTCTGCTGGTCCACCTTTCAACGTGTACAAATGTCGCACGTTCTTGACGACTGACGACTGACGGCTGACCAATATCCAGAGTTAAACAGATATTTATGATGAAGGCGGACACACACACACACACATGCACACCTAAAACGTTGAGCGCACTGTTGTGCCTTTGTCTTTTTAAATTTCTGCCTCGAGAGTGCCATTTGGTCGCACATAGCTCCTGCTGTGCAGTCAAGTACCGACCCGTTGCGTTTGCGTTCAACGGTACGAAATTCGAATTTTTCAAAACTAGTATTTGATAACAATTTACGAAATATTAAGTGCTGGTTTATTTGTTTTTTTTTTATTTTAATTTTTTTTTGCTTTGAGTATCATCGTTTCTTTTAAGCAGATAATTCATTGAGTATGTAGTATTTGTATGCATGTGTGTATATATGTGTGTATGTGTGAGTACAGTATTTGACTTGATTTTAATGTTGTTTGTGTTGGGTAGATATGCAAGTATACGTGTATGTTGCAGGTGTTGTTGTAGTTGTTTGCATTTTTATTGCACACAAGATTTCAGGAAATTTTGGTAATGAAAAAAATGAGGATTTTAAAATGATCGGAAGAAAAAAAAATTAAAATAAAAATACTAGAGCCTCTTTGCTGGATTTCTTCCCAACTTTCTTTTTACAAATGACTTTTCAGGTGATAATAAATGAGTGTGTTGCTCGGTTTTTTAAATTTTTTTTATCACTTTTTTTTTTGCCATTTTACTACACATTTCAACTGATAAATGCGCACAGATAAGGTAGAGGGAGGTACAGGAAGGGAAGAACAGCAACGGTGTGTGTTCTAAGCGACAGCCAATGGCGTTCGGTCTTCAATGAAATGGAATTTATGCTGAGGAACCAATAAAATGAAATAAATTGCACGAAAAATACCTATGAAGTCGGCCGAGTTTGCTTCTTGGAAACGCACTTATCGTACATACGAGTAGGTATATGCATATGTACCTATATATATATATATATATATGAATACACATATAAACCTACATATATATTTATTGATCAACAGCATTTTTGCATGTGTGTGGCTTCTTTTGCAGCAGCGGCATGCCCTTTGTGGTCGGGCAGTCAGTCACACAATCAAACCTACATTGCGCTGGTGGGGTCTTTTCCGGTGCGTTCCAACTGTTTAAAAACAATTTAATTGCCAATCGCTGCTGGCGCTGCTCCGCTGCTCTGCTGTGTTGATGGTTTGTCTTTAAAGCATTAAAACAGGCAAGAAAAATGTGAAAAATAAAATACGAGACAAGACAAAATGATAATGTCAAATAAAATTAAAAAAAAGAAAGAAAAAAATTGGAAGAATTGCAAAAGGTGAAAGTCATTAGGCGCAAAAGATAAAACTGACAGGCATTTCATGGAACTTCGTGGTATTCAACGCCAAGTTGGGCGGTCGGTCACTATGGCAAATGGACGAAATCGCAGAGACATGCACGAATTTGTGGCCATTCGGCAAATATATAGCAGAGTTTAGAGCGACACAACGCTATATTGCTGAGCGGTTATATATTTTTTGTGAAAACTAATTTTTTATCTTACTTTCCAGCTTTTATGTTGATATAGATAGATGGACTACTTCTTTGTTTAAGGTAGTAGGCTTAGTAGATTAGGTCTTGCTCTTCTTAGGAAACGAACTGTGAAATAAACGAAGTGGAGCTAAAGATGGCGTATATGAGTTCGTAAATTTTCTGGAAAAGTATAGCACATAAACTGAAAAGTCTTCGACCTAATAGAGAAAACGCTGCTTTTTTGAATAAGCTTTATTCATCAACGTCCATTCTTCCATTCAAAAAGTCATAGAAAATTTATTTAAGTAAAAAAAAATTAAGCTAAGTTTTCCAATTGCGGTCGTACCTCGGCAGGGAATATCAACCCCTCCGAGTATATTTCTGACATTAAATAAAGCTCCTCAGCCGTTCGGAAGCGGCTTAGTATAAACTGTAGGTCCCTCCATTTGTTGGAAAAAATCAAGACGCAAAACCACAACAGGAGGAAATCGGCCGAAAATCGCGGCAACGGGTAGAAAGCGCCTATTATATATACCCGTATATACCATATAAAGTCCCGTTGATGATACTGCAAAGAAGCCGATGCATGCATCGAGATTTTCGTCCCTGTATTTTAAAAGCTCGGCCGGCAATGGATCGGCTCCCACCCCTTCGCCGTTTTTCAAGCGGCCACTTACGCGTTTAATCTTTTGCTTCAAAATTGGTTTCAGCTTCGAGTGAAACTTCTTAACAGCGAGCATTTTCCTGAGGTCTACGAACAGTTAATATTTTTCTTTTCACCTCAGCGCCATCTATGTATTAGACTTGATACTTCTTAGCCCATATTAAACATCTCATGGAATTCTTGCTACTAACTGGAATCTCCTTTTTTTATAGAACGTTAGAGTACCAGTATTGGTGGAAGAATACCGAATTATGAAAGGATTTTGCTAAGCGGATATCTATTGACAAGCGATGCCTGTTCCTTCAAGTGGAAAATTTACTAAATTGCTAACGAGGCAAATATTCGAATAGGAAAACTTATATAATCCCTTAAACAAAATTATGCAATCCATTTATGTAATTAGGCCGCTCATTTGTTATATTGAGAAATGAGCATGATCGGTAATGATTTAAACTCGTTTCCTAAGACTTTCAATCACATCGTTCAGACGCTTAGGTCATACGAATGCTTAAGGGTTCTTCATTGTATGGCTGACTGACAAGTCGGGCAAACTTACGGCTCCCTCTTTACAGGCATAGTCTTCTTTACAGGCCTAGTCATTGCATATCGCAATGTTTCAAAGCTGGAGTATCTCCATTCATACGGACAACATGACCTACCTAGCGCAGATGCTATCAGATCAGTGGAATTCGCCACTGGGTTGTTAGAATGGGCACGAGGGTAAATATTATGTGAGAGAGAATGCTAGAAAGTAGTCCATATGAAAAGTGAGTGGTGCCGGAAACATATGATCTCAAACTCAAATATTGACTACAAATACATCATTAAACTAATTGACTCGATAAAATGCCTTTGAAGATGGTACAAGCAGTACAGATTTTCATAGAAACAGCGAGACAAAAGAGAGTTTGTAAAAGGCAGAACATTTACTGAAAATCATTAGCAGTTCCTCCTTAGAATTTTATCCAAAAGCAGCAAAAATTAAATTATTGACTTTTTATTTTTATAAAAATTTAATAAAATTCTGGAAGCACCCCCTTAAATAAACCCAAAAGCAACGAAATTTCTGGAATGGATTAAACAAAACGAAAAATATTCAAAAACACAAAAATAAATGAAAGGCGGCATTCAAAAGGCGAAAAAACGACGAACAAAACGACTTCAGAATACGCTTTCAAGCAAGTGTGTGGAAAAAAGAGGCCGTCACAAGCGCTCCCAAATGCACACACATAAGTATTTAATCTTTTTTTTTTACTACATCAACGATCGCCCATCGCTGGAGTTGGAGTCAGCACTGCAAAGGCAGTCAAAAGAACTTTTAGCCCCACAATGCTACTCCGCAGCCTCACTTTAATACCTACAAAGCTGAGAGGGAATGAATAACAATGAATAAAAGAAGCAAAATGAAAGAAATAAGAACAAATGAAACAGTGGCAAAAAAGGTATTGTTGTTACTGCAGTCGCTGATTGCTGATTACCATACAAAAGGATCTCTTTGTTGCGACGAATTGGGGCTCCTCCTGTTTTATGTGGATGGGATCACGTAGAATTGGTGCTGTAGGTATGCACCAATGGCGTGAAGTTATATGTATATGTGTAGTGAGTGAAGCGATGGGGAGGGCACACATAAGTGAGGTAATGGCGGTGCTGGGTGTTACTACGTAAATCATATAAAATAATATGAATATAATTAAAACAATTTAACTAAATTTAAAAATAAAGAAAAGTAAAAGTAAAAAACAAATAAATAAAATGAAATAAAAACAAAAATAAAAAACAAATATATAAAAAAAATTAAATTAAATAAAGCAAAATAAAAAGAAAAATTATAAAAAAATTTAATAAAATAAATTAAAATAAAGTAGGATAAAATAAAATAATATATAAAATAATAAAATTAAAATAATAAAATAAAATGAAATTTAATTAAATTAAATTAAATGAAAATAAATTAAATTAAATAAAGAAAAGTAAAATAAAATAAAATAAACTAATATAAAATAAAGTAAAATAAAATAAAATAAAATAAAATAAAATAAAATAAAATAAAATAAAATAAAATAAAATAAAATAAAATAAAATAAAATAAAATAAAATAAAATAAAATAAAATAAAATAAAATAAAATAAAATAAAATAAAATAAAATAAAACAAAATAAAATAAAATAAAATAAAATAAAATAAAATAAAATAAAATAAAATAAAATAAAATAAAATAAAATAAAATAAAATAAAATAAAATAAAATAAAATAAAATAAAATAAAGTAAAATAAAATAAAATAAAATAAAATAAAATAAAATAAAATAAAATAAAATAAAATAAAATAAAATAAAATAAAATAAAATAAAATAAAATAAAATAAAATAAAAGAAAATAAAAGAAAATAAAATAAAATAAAATAAAATAAAATAAAATAAAATAAAATAAAATAAAATAAAATAAAATAAAATAAAATAAAATAAAATAAAATAAAATAAAATAAAATAAAATAAAATAAAATAAAATAAAATAAAATAAAATAAAATAAAATAAAATAAAATAAAATAAAATAAAATAAAATAAAATAAAATAAAATAAAATAAAATAAAATAAAATAAAATAAAATAAAATAAAATAAAATAAAATAAAATAAAATAAAATAAAATAAAATAAAATAAAATAAAATAAAATAAAATAAAATAAAATAAAATAAAATGAAATAAAATAAAATAAAATAAGATAAAATAAAATAAAATAAAATTAAAAAAAAAAATTAAACAAGATAAAATAAACCGATATGAAGTGTAATAAAACAAATTAAAATTAAAAATAAACTTAAATTAGTTATTGGGTTTTAGAAGTGCATGAAAGTAGTTGAGGCAATATGAAAAGGACCAAAAGTGCAAAGTCTTCTCTCCAAGAGCTATTTCGATTAATTACTCAGCATTTCGCATTGGCATTCGTTAACTTCGAATTTTAAAAATAGCAAGATATTTCCCGCTCAAAATCAACTTCAATATCAATTACAATTTATTGTGGCAACAACACACGCCACGTGTTGCATCCCTCGTTGCAGGTCAGTTGCAGGGGTCTGTGCCGTCGCCACTGCTAATTGATATTTTTACAGTTTTTGAGAAATCTGACGCGGAGGTATGTTACCGATAAATATGCCAAAAGGCTGGAGGACATGCAAACGCACACATTCGTGAGGATACTCAGCCAACACTTGACCCACAGTCAAACAGTATTTACAACCATTTACCAATTGCAAGCAACAACAACAATGAGAAAGAGAAATATTTTTGTATACGAAATTTAAGCAGAATTCGACACCATACGCTACTGATGGAGACACAACGATTTTTTTTGACGACGCTAGCACACAAGCTGCGCACATACATGCATATTGGCGAGTACATGCAAGTATTTCAACTCTCCAGCCATCATCCATCCGGTTTAAGGATCCTTTTCGTTTTTTCCTGGTTCTTTTTTTTCTTTGACAAATCATATCAACAGTCGCATTGGCGGCGCTTACTAAATGACTTTAGTCATATTGGCGCACCACTGATTTTACGCTACATTAGCTTGGTCAAAATCAGCAACAACAACAACAAGTGCCTATTTGTATCGGAATACTTGGACATGATGAAATAAATTCTGGAGAAATATGATACGTAGAGAATTTTTTCATGCCAAATTCCTTTTCAAGTGCCCATAGACCACCGTAGCTACTGGAGGATTTGACATATATTCATACATATATATAATATCTAACGTACAAATAGATTTGTACATATATGCATGTGTGAATACATGTATGTATGCAAAAGTAAATATCTCTACTTATATTTGTATATAAATCTATGTATGTACTTTTGTAAAATTTGTGAAAATCCTGCCTATTTATAACAATGGAATGGCACAAGTACGATTTATTTATGTAGGAGTGTTTGTATTTGCATGGGTCTGTAAATGTATTGACAAACCGTCATATGGGCGGAAGGAATTTTGTTATTTTTTGTGGTTTTTATTGTTTTTTCAGTGGCGCCTACGTTAATTTCCAACTCAAATCGATATATTTACATACATACATACGAATATTTAGAATTAGCAGAAAATCTTTGCAAGAAGCATTCTCAGTTTTCTAAATATAAGAGTATGTAAGAAGTCCAATACTATTGTTATGAGATCCTAAGTGACACCTTAGACAATACAGAAATTAGATACACTAAGTACTATGAAGATGATCCTGAGAATATCCAAATGGAAAAACAAGATAATTACAGGAAATCTTCAGCATAAGAAAGGTTCACATCACCAAGATCTGAGATCGGTTGACTCCAGCCCTCAGACATTCTATGAAATTTTAGGTAAAGGAAGTAACAGTGCCACATGTAGAAAGCGCAGGCAAACAAGACAAGGCTCTACATACGTGTATGTCCGGCCTTACCTACAACTTTTCTTAAACATCTGTGAGCTTTGCAGTTGAAAGGCGTTGACGTCCTACACGTCCATCCTCCATTAAAAAGAAGCAGTGATCTATGTTAGAGGTTACAGCCATTCAGTGTCACCCAATCTAAGTCAGCAGATGTAAATTATATAATTCGCGTTTTGTAACCGCTGAATCGATTTTCGGTCGAGCTCTTCCTTCAATTTGTAGTGTGCGTACAGTTCACTCTAAGCTGCTTCGAATGGATGATGGATTTTTATGAGAAGCTTTTATTTCATGTAAAAAACACACTAGAAGGACTTGACTTTTCTTGTTGATGCACGGCCCTAATGAGAACTCTATATTCCCTACACACTGCTGACCTCTCGGCTATTGCAGCCATACACATTATATAATCATCTTTTACATAAACTCGTGCATAGATCATTGACTTGGTAACCAGCCTAGGAAAACAGTATAATATTAGAAAATTGAATGGAATTGATTGGGCCACCATTTAACCACGCCCGACGGTTGCGCTTAATGCACTATAACTTATGGAGTAAGGAATCAGAATCAAAACAGATATGTAGAAAGCAATATATTGAACCAACCCACAACGCTACCAATTAAATCAGACTATGTCCTATCAGAGATTGATATCCTTAGTTTTTTCTTCTAGCAGTAAATCTTCCACCTCTTCCGGTGGTGAAGGAAGATACAATCTCAATTTACACCGTGGGTTCCAAAATAAACTCATGGGTCGGAGCGGTGGAGGAGAATGAATATTTTAGATAAAGAAAAATCTGACGAATTGGCCAAGACGGGACCATCATTTGAAGTGCAGCTAATGCCACGTCCAGTTCGAACGTTTAAGAAAGAGCTTCAATTATAATTTGAGCAAATAGTTCAGAGCAGATGGAAATCGATATCCAACTGTAAAATGACAAAGTAGATTTTACTCAAACATTAAACACCTAGGTCCTATGAAACAGATCCAGAAGTAGTATACATAGACTCTTAGTCGGAATAACAGAACACTGTCATCTTGGGTAGGATACATCTAAAATGGGTATAACCTATAAAAGGCGTCGCAGTAGTAGCGAACTAGAAGGGATTCATGAAATAGTTGAGCATCTTCCCTGTGAGTGTTCAGCTCTCTAACATATTGGTTATACATGGTATTGTTCCTTCTCCAGTCTCCAATCGCGCCAGTTGGAAATACTAAGTGAAACCAGGTCACTCTCTAGCTGATCGTTCCATGTTTAGAAGTTCAGAGCATGAGCCTTTGTGTAGAGGTGCACGGAAGTGAGGAAAGCTTTTGACTTCCATTCATCTGGGGGTATTCAGAAGTGATTTTTTAGCGTTTGACTAAAGCAACTCACGACTGGTCTTAGACCAAGTATCCTCTGGGTAGTCAACAAACATCCATTTGAAGGCGAGCTAAAGTAGAATGCGAATGCGGTTGTAGGGATTGGAACCCACCTCATAAAAAAATTTATTCCAATAAAAAAAGGTTACATTAAGGTCACATAAGCAGTATCAAAATGGCGCATCTAATCAAAATTAAAGTTTCTTAGGAGTTAATGCACTTCTACTGCCGATGCTATTAGGTTAGAACTTTACGTTATCCGAAAAAAACTTTGAAAAACTTTCATCTCTGACCAAAGTAGCGTAATGTGGCTGTTGAGCAGAGATAAATTCAATAATCATAGATACCATCCCCATCTTCTCCCCACATTTCACGTAGGTGTAATTTTTAGTATTTTGTTAGGACATTTATGTGATTGCTTGCCACAAATAGCTAATAGACGTGTTGTTGCTTGCTAGAGCCTGAAACCACCAACATTAAGTCAAGCTACTAATCAGCCAACCAACCAGCTAGCAAACAAACAAGCAGGCATGCAGATCCAACCGACAGACCAACAGACAGACAATCAGACATTTTATGCTGCAATTACAATTGACTTTAATGCGCTTTCTAATTGCATTTTAAATTGCAGTTGCCCGCTGTGTTAATTTGAATTCAAACTGTTTTAGACGATAAAAAATGCAATGAAATGTAAACAAAAATTGAATTGAGGATAAAATAAAAAAAAATAAAATAAAAAAAAACAACAGCACCAACACTAACATGAACATGAAAGAATTAAAGTGAGGTATGTGAAGGAGAATAAAAAAAAAATACAATAAAACAAAAATGTGTGTAAGAAAAGAATGCAACGTGCTGACAACAGCAATTACACAAACAACAAACCCTCAAGTGGCTACGGTGGCGCTAAAGGTTAATCAACATGCACACAGAGTCATACATAAAAATGCATCTAAAATGCCTGCAGCGAAATATAAAAGTGGTGAGAAAAAGTATTATTTAAATACTCGGAATTTATTCGACTAACATGCTAATAGTCCGAAAACAACCAAATGTTACTAGTAACAAAATTACTACACTAAATGCATCATAAAAAATTTAAAATTTGCTTCCAGACAAAAAAAATTATTTTAATGAGTTTTGTTTTTATTTAAAATATTTTTTTTTGATATTTCAGCTGTTTTTTATTGATTTTGTTTAATTTTGATCAAAATTATTTTAAATTCTTTATTTTATTTTATTTTCCTTACACTAATTTAATTTTTACCCTTTACAAGCTTTTATTTAATTTCCCTTTAATTTGACTTAATACTACTTATTTTGTTCTATTTTATTGTTTTAATTTCATTTTATTTCAATCGATTTAATGTAAATAAATTTTGTTTCATGTTAATTAAATTTATTTTATACTTTAATTTTGTTAAATTATTATTTATTTTAAGTTAATTTATTTTATTTTGTATAGTTTTAATTTATTTTAGTATCTTACTTTACTATATTTAATTCTGTTTCATTCTATTCTAATATACTTTGATTTCATTAACTTTTTCTATTTTATTTTATGTAAGTTTATTTTATTTTGAGTTTTTATTTTTATTAATTTTTTGGTTAATTTATCTGATTCTTTACTTTAATTTTATTTGGTTTTATTTTATTTTACCACATTTTATTGCACTATAGTTTTTAAATTTATTTTATTTAATTATATTATATTTCATTTAATTTTATTTTATTTTATTATATTCTATTTTATTTTATTTTCTTTTATTTTTGTTTATGTTTTTTTATTTCATTTTACTTCATTTTATTTTATTTATTTTAATTTATTTTATTTTAATTTATTTTATTTTATCTTACTTTATTTTTTTTTATTTTTTTTTATTTTATTTTATTTTATCTTACTTTACATTATTTTATCTTAATTTATTTTACTTATTTTATTTTATATTTATTTTCATTTTAATTTTTTTATTTTATTTTATTTTATTTTAATTTAATTTAATTTTTTTATTTGAGTTCATTTTGTTTTATTTTTTCCTTTTTTTGGTTTAATTTTATCTTATTTTATTTTATTTTATGTTAATTTATTTTATTTTATTTTATTTTATTTTATTTTATTTTATGTTAATTTATTTTATTTTATTTTATTTTATATTATTTTATTTTATCTTATTTAATTTTATTTTATTTTATTTTATTTTATTTTATTTTATTTTATTTTATTTTATTTTATTTTATTTTATTTTATTTTATTTAATTTTATTTTATTTGATATAATTTTATTTTATTATATGATATTTTATCTTATTTTATTTAATTTTATTTGATTTGGTTTGGATTGATTTTATTTTATTTTTTTTTATTTTATTTCATGCTATTATATTTTATTTTTATTTATTTTATTTTATTTTAAAATGTTTTATTTTATTTTATATTATTATTTTTTACTTTATTTCATTTTCTTTCAATTTATTTAATTTTGTGTTATTTCGCTTTATTTTGTCTTTTTTTACTTTTTTTTATTTTATTTTATTTTTTTGGGTTAGGTTATTTTATTTTAGTGAATTTTTTTTATTTAGAATCTTTTTAATTTATTTTTTTTGTTCATTTTATTTTGTTTTACTTATTAAGTTTTATTTCATATTATTTTATATATTATATTTAATTTTGTTTTTGATCATGTAATTTTTTTAATTTTAGTTTATTTATTTTTATTTATTTTATTATATTTTAGTGTTTTCAATTTAATTTAATTTTGTTTTTGTTCATTTTATTTTATTTTGATAGATTTTTTTATAAATTATTTTATTTCATTGTATGTTATTTTGATTTACATTATTTTTTTATATATATTTTTTTAATTTTAATTTTATTGTTATTTATTTTAGCTTATTTTATTTTATTTTATTTTTATTTCAGTTTATTTTATTTTATTTTAATATCATATATATATTTTATAATATTTTGGTTTACTTTAGTTTTTTTATTTTATTTTATTTTGTTTTATTGTATTTCAATTTATTTAAAATAATTCAATTGATTTAATTTTCTTATATTATTTTTGATTTAATTTATTTTGTTTTGGTTGTTTTGAATTTTTTTATTTTACATTTTCTACAATCAATTTTATTTAATCTAATTTAACTGGGATTTGTTGAGAATAATTTAAATTAATTTAAGTTGATTCAATTAAAGTAGTTTAATTTCCTTCAGATATGTTTAAATTAGTTTTGTTTAAGTTGTTATTGTTTTATATCCAATTATTTTCTTTAGCTTTATTATGACTGTGGAAGTATTAAAATTTATTTATAAGTTTAAAAAAAACACTCAAAAGCTAATAAAAAGGCTTTGTAAATTTTTAATTAAAATTTTGTGATTTCAGTTCGAAAATGAGTAGTGACATGTTGATCCATTTTAAACTAGTATGAGAGCGATATTTTTCTAAATAAAATTGATGTGACTAGTAAATTTGATATTGATATTCTAAGGAATGTGTGTGGCATATAGACATACGACTACATATGTAGGTATGAATGTGTTAAAGGCATGCACGTTAGGCTAACATCTGCATATTGAATTCCGCTCTCTCTCTCTCTCTCTTTCCTTTGAAGCTGATGTTAATGAATTTATATTTTTATTAGAAAATTGTAGTTAATTTTATATGATAGTAAGCAATTTCAGCTGCGACCACGCCACAAGCACGGACTGTCCCAGCGCTCCAGCTGCCGTCCAAGAGTTCAATGTTCTAAAACATATGTTTACATCTATTGCTTTTTTTTTCAACTAATAATTATAAGTAATTTTACATTTGTTTGTATGTATTGTATATATTTATTAGCTCCAACCACATTTCGTGCCAGTTAAGTTAGACAGTCAAGCGCCACATGTGGTAATTTATGTGGAATTCAATGGAATTTCTCTCGAAACATATTTATATGTATGTATGTAGATGTTTTTAATTTAGTACTGAAAGACAAATATTGTTTATGGATTTTTCGGTTGGCTTTCTTCAGTGTTTTGTTTTTTTTTTTTAATTTTCATTTGAAGTCTTCACTATTAAAAGTTCATAATTTTTCTCCAAACAAATCAGCTCATATTACAAGCGATTACATAAATCATAGTAGGCTTAGGAGATCTCTATTATTGATAAGAAGTGGAATGAGCGTTTGGGAATGTGGGAATGTAACCATCGTATTTATTTTTATTGAAGTGATATTATAATGTGATGTGAACTGTGGAGATGGGGTTATGATTAAAATTTCTATTGACTAATACTACGAAACTTAACACCATGAAGTAAAAATTTCAGCATATTTTAGAAACGGAAGATTAGCAGGATTTGGAAAAAATCACAAATGGTTGGGAGGAAATGAGAGAAAATATAAGCATTTACTGAGTCTGAAAGTATTTTTTTTTTCCGCTTGTTTTTTTTAGGCGAATTTTTTATCATTTTTTAGAAGTCAAAATCTATGACACCAAAAAACTCAAAGAGTAGTCGCTTATTTTTGCATTAATTTGAAGGTTTTATTTACTATAGTTAGAGTTACCCGATAAAATCATTATGCCTCTCTCATAGAAACCCTTGTCCCTATTGTCTAAAAAGAGCGACTATCGATTTTCACGGGCTTCTCTTGAGGTGAATTCTTCGCCAGACAAATCATTCGCCATAGATAGGAACAGGTGGTAGTCAATTGATGCGCGATAAATGCTTAGGAACATTCCAACGAAGCTGTCGGAGCTTTTGCTTCCTTCAGGCGGTCCAATTGCTGAAATAACAGATTCGAATTAAGAATTGGTATGTAAAGAACCAGCTCTAAGTGAATGATTCCTAGCCAATCTCACCAAACACACAACAAACGCTTTCTGGCCGTCGATCCTGGTTTGGAGACCGTTTGCACCGGCTCAGTGCCCTTCCACCTCAAACATTTCCATCTGACACTGCTGTAAAGCATCCACCTTTCAACACCAGTCACCATCCGCATCAGAACTGTGTCGATTTTGTTGGGATTTAACAGCGATTCACTGGCGAAGGGGTTTTTCTCGTTAACGCATGTGCCACTCATACAACGAGCTTCCTTGGGTTTCAAGTGGCTCCAAACTTTTTTTGTGCAATTTTTAGCATTTTTTACATAAAAACTAGCGAAACGAAATGTCACACTATGAGCACCATAAACACTTTTTTCACATTTTCAGTATGATATAGATCTCTTCATATCCTGGTACGACCAACATCCAAAAGTTAAAGAAAATTAAGTTAAATAAAAAAATTAAGTTAAATTTTCTAATTGTGGTCGCCCCTCGGCAGGGAATGTCAAACCCTCCGAGTGTATTTCTGACATGAAATAAAACATCCTCATAAAAAACCATCAGCCTCTCGGAGGCAACCACATATTAGAGGAGAAGCTCGGCCGAAAATCACTTCAGCGGTTACAAATCGCCAATTTTATATATGTATATATAGATCACTGAAGCCATTTATTGCAAAACTAATGGATTACTTTTTATTTAATTTTATTTTATTATATATATTTTTTAAATTAATTTTAATACTTCTTTATATTTTATTTATTTAATTTTTTTTTATTTTTTTAAATTCTTTTTTTTTTTTAATTTCATATACTAGAGCTTTACCTAACAGATTAGGGATAATCTTCTATAAAGTATCATCGGTTTCAACAGCTGCGTAGTAAGCTTCCTCCAGCCTGGACGATGAAGCGATGTAAACTCTCCCGCTATCAAGCAAACAGACAGTCACATTTTGACTCTACTCTAACATTTTGGCTCTACTCTAACTGTTGGCAATCATAACTTCGAGATTGTCTGTCTAAGAAGCAAATAGTAAGTGTATCACGCCCATGAAGTCGCGGTAGGCATTGATCTCAGTCGGTGACAGTGAATGGCTCACAAACAATTTCGCTCATCTTCAACTGATATCAAAATTATTATACTTTCAAAATATCAAAGTGGATATAAGTAGCATGATCAATGTGATCCTTCATTATTTGGTTAAGATCTGATGCTACAATTCTGTGGCTTTCTTAACTCTGTACCAGCTCGTATAACATAATATGAGGCTTATAAAAAAATAAAATAATTCCACGACAAGGATATCATCCTAATTTACTTAAATAAATTCCTGAAAAAAATTGGCACGTGATCTAAATAGCTCCTAATAAATGAACTCGAGATGGGTGCACTTCAAAAGGAAAAAAAGAACATAAAATAAAATGCATATGTCAACTCAAGGTGTCTCTATACCAAGCCACAGCTGAAAAGTCAAGACGTACATGGCTAAATGACATAAATATGAAAGCATGTGATGATATTGAAAGAGAGAATACAAAAGTCACTGCGACAACAAAACAGACAAAGAAGCATGCGGTGATCCATTATTTTATGAACACATGACTTGACAATGCACCCATGACAAGCAGTGGTGAGCCTTCGGAGCATGGAATATCAAAATCACAAAAAAGAATTAAAGAAATATGCGATTGAAACAAAAAAATATCAAACAAAAAGAGTGCTGAACAGGATAAACGAAAGCGAATTGAAGGTTGATTGGAAGGCGTTTAAAGAAATCAAAAGTGGTTCGGCAGACATTCAGCCACACAATTATTTCATTATCGTGGTGGAATAGTAATTCAAGAAGGCAAATATGAGTTTTTTGTGTAAACGTTTTCATCGATTCCTATTGTGAGCCTTTGGAAAAACAAGGTGTTTCGGCTAAATATAGAAAAGCCGAATGGGGATCTTATTACAATAAAATACAATTGCGATACAATTTTGTATTGTTTTCATTGTTTTGAAAATTGTCATCAATTCAACTATGGTAACCGGAGACAGAGTGGAGCCGCTCTTACATTGAGATCAAACGGCTCAAGGCGAGTTGGGTATTCAGTTCATTGGTGATTGCTTTGTTATAATATATCTGTTATACGAACATATCAAAAATGGCGGACGTGGCGAATGCCGAATTTCTTGCCCTGAGATGAACATCTTCGCCATTAAACAAGCCGAATATATAACTAATATATATATATTAGGTCAAGTAAAAAGTTCGTTCGGATTTTATCTAAGAGATGGCGTTATTATCCATAGTGCTGGTGTTGCCTGTCACATCATGTCATACTATACGGCGCTGAAAACGTGTTTATTCGCGCTAAAAGTTTGTCTTTGACAGTTTTTCGATTGAATGACTCATTACGTTGTGGGCGCTCGTCAAAGATGGACATCAGCAAAGAGGATATTCGCTATATTTTACAATTTTTCTCCGATCAAGGCAAAAAAGCAGCCAAATCGGCTAAAAAAACTAATTTAGTTTATGGGCCCGATACTGTAAACGAACGTGTAGCACAAAGTGGTTTGCTAGGTTCCGTTCCGGTAATCCCTATGTCAAAGATTTACCACGCGTCGGGAGGCTTGTCGTCGAAAATTGCGATAAAATCATGGAAATAGTGGAAACAGACCGTCACGTGAGCACTTATTTAATTGCTGAGGTACTAAAGATAAGCCAGAAAACAGTTTGGAACCATTTGCATAACCTTGGGTTCAAAAAGAAGCTCGATGTTTGGGTGTCACTCGAACTAACGCGACGCAACGCAACATGATAGACCGAATTTCCATCTGCGAATCGCTGCTGCATCGTTTGGTGACTGGCGATGAAAAGTGGACCACTTACGACAACGACAAGCGAAATCGGTCGTGGTCGAAACGCGGTGAGCCGGCGGAAACGGTGGCCAAGCCAGGATGACGGCCAGGAAGGTTTTGCTGTGCGTTTGGTGGGATTGGCAAGGAATCTTCTACTACGAGCTGCTCCCCTATAGCCAAACACTCAATTCGGCCCTCTACTGCCAACAACTGGACTGCTTGAAGGCAGCACTCATCCAGAAGAGGCCATCTTTGATCAACAGAGGCCGAATTGTGTTCCATCAGGACAACGCTAGGCCACACACGTCTTTGGTGACACGCCAGAAGCTCCAGGAACTCGGATGGTAGGTCCTAATGCACCCACCTTATAGTGCGAACCTGACACCAGGTAATTACTATCTTTTCCTGTGCATGGCGAACGCGCTTAATGGTGAAAAGGTGTCCTCAAGAGAGGCCTGTGAAAATTGGCTCTCCGAGTATTTGGCCAATAGGGACGCAGCCTTCTACGAGAGGGATATAATGAAATTGGCATCTAGTTGGCAACACGGCGCATATTTGACTTAAATCGGACAAATCTGCACAAATTTATCATATTTTGAAAAATCAATAAAAAACCCGAACGAACCGAACGAATATATTGTATATAATTGTTACTACACGCAGTTAAAACAGATAGCCAACCAGTTTGGTTCTAGACTTTAAACACCGTTTTTTAAACGAGCAATCAGTTCAAGAGTTGAAGAGAAATTGAAGATGCACATTAAGAGGGAAAAAGAGAGTCAGAGCCGGGGGCTTATCGACCGAGCTACTAAGAGCTCTGCCCAATAATCGTAGCATAAGTCTGATCAATCTCGCATAAAAGATCCATTCTAGCATATTGTGTGAGAAAATAGTCGACACCCATCAAATCTTCGTCGATTCTCAAGCCGTCTTCGAAAAAGGGCAGCCTCTATGCCGGTTTGTCTGAATTTTATATCCGTGTAAAACTTAACACCATCACCCATCTTGAGACCCAGCATTCATTGTTGGATAATATTCGACCGAATAGACCGCATCCAGCACGCAGTGGACGTCGCTGAGAGTGTACACGAAGACAGTGGAGAATTGATTCGGCGCAGATCGTAGCAACTCGGACCGACGTATGGAAAGAGTACAAAATACAGCGTGTGCAATAACTGTAGCCACTTGACCTTACCAAGTGACATCACTTCGCTCTATGGGCTCTCGAAAAGTTCCAAGAAGATCAGACGTTTTCGAGCCAAATTTTGTTCAGGGATGAGGCTTATTTCTCCTAAGGAGATTCAAGAGCTGCCATTTCAACAAGATAAAACAGCGGTTTGGTGTGGTTTGTGGGCCGGTGGAATCATCGGTCCATATTTCTGCAAAAATGGTGCCGGTTAGAACGTAACCGTCAATGGCGATCGTTATCGCCCCATGATAATTGACTATTTGATGACCGAAATTCATTTTCGCGATCTCAGCGACATTTGTTTCAAAAAGACGGCGCCACTTCCCACACATCGCATCAAACAATGGATATATTGAGAGAACACTTCGGTTTATTCATTTTTCCAAAAAGAATGTTCTTTCGAGTGATAATAAATATTCCACATAAGATTATAATAAATCCAAATCACTGAGCTAATAGTGAACATTTTTTTAATGATTCGTAAACCAAATGTTGCGGTCATTGAAATGCAAGAAAACTTTAACACAATTTTTCCTATACAAATTTTCCGTAATTCGCGCTACATATAATTGTTTTTTTTTTTTTTTTTTTAGTTTTCTACGTATTTTATGTTCTTAAAAAGCGTACCCAATACAATATAATCCATTATGAGTCTTTATGCAATAGAATTTGAATTCAAATTTATTTTTGCTAAGATTTGCTTCTTTTTCCATTAAATCACGGAAAATCACGTGAATGGAAAATTATGAAATGAAGAGTACACGTATATACTACTACTATCAAGCAAAATAAATGCAAGTCATGCTCACGTTTGAGATTTTTATAGAAAGTTTTTTTTAATGATTTGTATACAAAATATTAAGGTCGTTGTTATGGCAACAAACATGAGTAAAAATTTACCTGCGCATTCGTTTTTTAATCAAATTTGCTATAGAGTAATGGAAGTTTTCCATTTTCACCTTTATTGCTACTTTGCTTCCACTCACCTGCAAAGAAAGAATTATAAGAAAAAAGATCATTAAAAAACATAAAAAATTACAAATGAAATATTTCCATCTACATAAAAGTGTATTGTGTGTAATAAAAAGTTTTTCGTAATATTTTCAATATCATATAGCGTAAAATTAGACCAAAACGGCGGCACACATCTGCAGCAACGTATATTGTGTTGGCATAATGTTGCAGGTGAATTGGGGTACTTTGCATGGAATTTTCACATTAATTAACGCATAAATCACTAAAAACTATTACGAAATCGCTTTTATGTTTTCTGCTTCCGAAAATCTCTTTATCACATTTTTTACTTTTAGTTTTTTGAATTTTTTTTTTATTTTTAAATTCTCATTTACGCCACGCACACTTTCTAAACAATTATAAAATGAGTTTGAGTCTGTGGAAGAAAAAGTATGAATTTTTGAAAAAAAAAACAAAAAAAGAACCAAAATTAAAAAAAAAATTTAAAATATATAAAAAATTAAAATTAAATGAAAATAAAAAAAAATAAGAAATTTAATAAAAAATTTAATAATAAAATTTAAAAAAATATAAAAAAAAAATTGAGAAAAAATATAACAAAATTAAAAATAAAAAAACATAAATATTGCCGTTAAATTTAAATAAAATACTTCACTTCTAAGAAGTGAAAAATTTAATAAAAAGCTTTAAAAGCTATAAGAATAAAATAATGAAGAAAAAAATGATAAAAATATTAAATAAAAACAATTAAAAATAAATAAATGAAAATAAAAAAAAATTCAGCAACATTTTTCGATAAACAAAATAATTTTTGCTAAAATACTTGCATTATGCCACTTAAAGGAAGAGGAAAAAGAATTTATGTAAAAGGAAATACCAAATGAAGTGCGGAATTTTTGAAAACGTCCACAAAAGTAATCAAAATAAAACAAATATTTAATAAAAAAAAAAATTTTAAATATATAAAAAAAAAATTGAAGAGAAAAAGCATAAAAAATTTAATAAAAAATATAAAAAATTCATAAATATTGCAATAAAATTAAAAAAAAACTATACTACAAAAAAGTTAAAAATTTAAAAAAATATAATAATAAAATTTTTTAAAATATTAAAAAAATTAATAAAAAACATAATAAAATTAAAAAAAAACAAAAAAATTGCGATTAAATTGATATAAAATACTTCACTACTAAAAAATGAAAAAATTAGTAAAAATTTTAAAAAATTAAAAAATAGGTATGGAAAAAAAGTACAAGAAAAAAAAATTACGATAAAATTTAAATAAAATACTTGACCTCAAAAAAGTTAAAAAAAAAAATAAATAAAAAATTGGAAATTAATTTAAAAAAGAATTTTTTTTATTTAAAAAAAAGCGAATAAAATTTTACTATTAAAATGTTAAATGAAATTTCGATTTAAATATAAAAAAATTTTGAGCAACATTTTTAGATAAACAAAATAATTTTTGTTAAAATACTTTGCATTGCGCCACCACTCAAAGGAAGAGGAAAAAGATTTTATGTAAAAGGAAATACCAAAAGAAGTGTTGTAAAGCAGCGCTGAACTCCAGCAGCGCCGTACATGAAAGCATATTAACGCTGTAAGGCAAGGTAGTGGAGGTGGGAAGTGGTGGAAGCGATCAACCAACAAAAAACAACAACAATTTGCTTGCAGGCGGCAAAATGTTTAAGAAGATGTACGAGTATGTTGATTCAAAAATGTATAATTAAATAAACACTACAACAATTGTAAAATAACAAAATCACAAAACAATACAAAAACAAAAACAAACATGCACATAGCACATATATACATACATATTTATTACAAAGAGCTGAATTGAGCCGAAAAGTTGTAGAAAAAACTTAAAATGAAATTTAAAAAAATGTAAAAAAAAATGAAAATATTTGAAACAAAAACTCGAAAATAATCGAGAAATTTTTTTGTTTGTTTTTAAAACAAACCTTCAATTTCGTTATCCAAAACTCAAGTGGCGCATTGCATATTTATGAAATCATAAAATTTGATGTTTCCTCTGTCAAATGATTACCATTTGACACTAACGATCAATTTTTTCTACTCTTTCAATTGTCGAATTGAGTGAATTGATTACAGCGGCAGCACAGACAGTCAATTATGTGGAGTGCTCAATTGCGTATGTCAGTGTGTGGGTGTGTGTGGGCTTGTTGCTTCAAACGCGCACAATTGATTGTTGTTTGTTATCAATAGCACTTTTTGTTGTGATGCATCAATTTCAACTTTCTTCCTGATTTTTTCTCGTTTTTTTTTTTTTTTTTTTTTTTGTATAGAAGACTGTTTAGTTGTATTGTTATAACAAATGTTGTTGTTATTTTCCAATTTTACTGTATTCTATACTTCATTGTTTTACTTGTTGTTTTTATTGTTGCTGTTCCCTTTACTTTACTCCCTCAATCACTTGCCAAATGCATTTCGTTTGATCGTTTTTACGATTATGATGACGATTACCATAAGAACTTCAATCGTTTATGACAATGCTAAATGATCTTGAGTTGCTACTGATGGTTGCCAACAAGAAAAGTACTGCATACTAATAATCGGAGAAAAAAAAACATAACAATAACAATAACAACAACAAGTATGTGTTGGCGTTTAATTATGAGTATATTCAACTTAAAAGTAATCGATAATGGTTATGCTCTAGATAAGAGTGAATTATGTATATTTATATGTACTCCAATGTACCATACACGTAAGTATGTAAGTAGCAGAAAGTGGCGGTTTGTGCACTGTGAGAAATAGAAAAGAAAAGTTTTCAAAACAAATAAAACAGCAGCAGATAAAAAAGTAAAAACTAGAAATGCACTGCCTTAGGCGTTAAAAAGGTATTAATTCTGATCCAACTTTTGTAAGTACTAGAAGTAGAAGAGAAAGGTCTGTCAAGAGTTACGGTGATGGGATCAAAACGTCGAGTTAAGGTGATTTAGCTGTGTCCGTCTGTTTGTCTGCCAGGCCGTCTACTTGAGCATAAACAAGTCTCTCAGTTTTTGAAATATGTACTTGCTTGCTTGTTATGCGAATGTATTTTTGTAACGTATATCTTCTTCTTTTTCTTCATTAGCGTGGGCGATTCGGTTCTTCTCTTCGCCCTTTGGTGCCAGTTGGAAATATCAAGTACAACCAGCCCTCTCTCCACCTTATCCTTCCAACGGATTGGAGGTCTTCCTCAGTCTTCTCAAGCGGGCACTGCATCAAATGATTTCAAAGCTGCAGCGATGTGATTCGTTCGGAGGATATGAACTAGCCAGCCTGACCGCGTCTCTTCATTCGCTGAACTATGTATATCAATATATCATCGAATAACTCTTTCAGATCATCGTTCCATCTTCTGCGCTATTCGCCGCTGCCTATGCGCAAAGGACTATAAGTCATTGCAAAACTTTCCTCTCGAAAGACTGCCAGGGCCGCCACATTGGACATCGACATCGTACACCCTTGTGCACCGTATAACAGGACGGGAACGATGAGTGACTTATTGAGTTTAGTTTTAGTGCGTCTTTACGTTTTAATTGCTTCCTCAGTCCAAGGTGGCACCTGTGGTTCTGCGTTGATGTTAATGCTTATTGGTGTTAATGCTGGTGCTAAAATAGACGAAGTTATCTAAAAACTCGAAGTTATGGCTGTCAACAGTGACTTGGAAGCCAAGCCGTAAATGCACCAACTGTTTGTTTGATGACAGTAGATATATCGTCTTGCCCTCGTGTCCTGTCTGATCCATTCGCTTTGCTTGTTTGTCAAGCTTGGAGAAGGTGGAACTGACGGCGCTGTTGGTATGGCTTATGATAATAATTTTATTGGCATACGCAGCAGATGTACATTTTTGTAAAATATTGTGTCTTGTTTCTTTAACTGTAAGGCTCATATTATTTTCTCCAGCTTCAATTTGAAGAAATCGCACAATAAAGAGTCACTCTGTCCGGAATCTCGGCAGCTTTAAAATCGACAAAGTAGGGTTGTGTATCCATTCGTTTCCAAAATATTCGTCGCATGGTGAATATCTGGTCAATGGTTTACATATCAGGTCTGAAGCCACACTGATAGGGTCTAATCAGTTTGTTGACGGTGGGCTTTAGTCTTATATGCAATATCTCTTATGCAATATTAAGGGAGCTTATCCAACGGTAATCGCTATTTGAACTTCGTCATAGTCGGGTAATCGAATGTCTTTTCCATCATCATCGATTGGAGTTTTGGGCTCGCCATCCGGGGGTGTTGCATTTTCACTGCCTTTCAGGAGGCTGTAGAAGTGTTCTCTGCATAAACCAAGTATGCTTTAGGCACCGGTCACCAGATTTCCACATTGATTCCTATATGAGTATGATCCGGTCTTGAACCTATATACTCGTATATACCCATATAAATATAATATATATTCAACGGTGTTTTGTAAATCGCGAGGCCTGCGTACTGCCAATCGAAAAGTCATGGTCTTAGTTCTGGTAATTGCAGTCGCCCATCGACAAGGAATACCAAGCCCTCTGAGTGTATTTCTGGAATGAAGTAAAAGTTCTTCACATAAACTACAGGTTCTTTCGTTTGTAGGAAGAATATCAAGACGCACAACACAAATTGACGGAGAAGCTCGGCCGAAAATTACATCAGTAGTGACTCGCCAGAATTTCCAAGAGCTCGATTAGGAGGTTCTTATGCAGCTACCTCATAGTCCGGACCATAGGATGACTTGTTACTTAACCAAATATATATACCAGGTGTGTTTGTTGAAGTGTGCCGGGTTTAATTGTAGATGTCGCTAGCAATATGTATAAATTTTTATGATTTGGCATGTATGTCATTTTTTTCTGTTGACATTAACCCAAAAAAATACGCAAGTCACATTCTGCCAAAATAATAGCGTCATATTTGTTTACCTCGGTGAATATGTCGAGTTTCGTTCCAAGTAAATCGCATTTGCGGCATTCGTTGCTTTTCTTATTTCATCAAAAGAAAAAAGCAGCTGAAGCTGGTAGAAAGTTATGGTGAATATGCTCCAGTGATTAGAATATGTGAGACATGGTTTCGTCACTTTAAGAGTGGAGATTTCGATTTGACAGCTAAAAAGTTCGAAGACGAAGAATTGCATGTTGATCCAACCCAATCGCAACAAAAATTGGCAGAAACACTACATGTAACTCGAGGAGCAATTTGCCAACGTTTAAAAGCCATGGGAAAGATCCAGAAGTATGGAAAATGGGTGCCACACCAGCTGAACGATAGACAAATGGAAAATCGAAAAACCGTTTGTGAAATGCTGCTTCAACGATTCGAAAGGAAATCTTTTCTGCTTCGAATTGTCACGAGGGACGAAAAATGGATTTATTTTGAGAGCCAGAAGCGAAAAAAATCATGGCTTTCCCCTGGTGAAGCTGGCCCATCGACTGCAAGGCCAAATCGCTTTGGCCGTAAGACAATGCTCTGTGTTTGGTGCGACCAGTGTGGTGTGGTGTACTACGAGTTGTTAAAACCTGGTGAAACGGTGAACACGGATCGCTACCGACAACAAATGATCAATTTGAATCATGCGTTGATCGAAAAACGGTCGGAATGGGCTCGAAGACATGGTAAAGTTATCTTGCAACATGACAACGCGCAGTCTAATACCGCTAAACTGGTGAAAAACACATTAAAAACACTTAATTGGGAAATATTATCGCACCCGCCATACTCTCCAGACCTCGCCCCGTCCGACTATCACATTTTCGCATCGATGGGACACTCCCTTGCAGAGCAGTGCTTCGCTAATTTTGAAGAAGTCGAAAAATGGCTTGTCAAATGGTTTGCCTCGAAAGAGAAAAAATTTTATTGGAATGGTATCCATAATTTGCCTTAGAGATGAGGGAAATGTGTAGAAACCAATGGTCAAAACTATGAATAAAAAAATTTTGAGATTCCTTTGAAAATAAAGTCTTTTCTTTATCGAAAAAACCGGCAAATTTCAACTAACACACCTGGTATACTATCCTTATATTTGATTTTACTTAGTACATATATTTTTTCCAGTATAAGTTGCGCTGCACTGTCTGGCTGTGTAATCTACTTACACGTATATGAATTGCATACACCCTACACATGCAATACTCCCAGTGATTCAGTACCTATCAGCAGTTGTTGCAATATGTTTCATGCGAGCTTGCTGGTTTGCTACATGCTGGCATATACCATAATATTTATGAAGTTGTAGTACCTGTTTACATATATTTATTTATGCCTTTAGGGTATTATATTTATTTTCAATATACAAATCTAAATATTTCGTTTTTTGAATTTTTCTCACTTGGCAACATCAAAGCCATTTCAATTAGCACCTACCGTTGACGGCGGCCATAAATGTACTTGCCACTCCTTCTGCTACTGCCACTCTGCGCTGCTACTGTTGTTAGGGCATTTAGAGGTGCAGGTACTTGCAGATACTGGACCACTGCAATCGAAATTTCTATTGTAAGCAGTTTTCTCTTCTCTTGCTCCAGTATTGCTCAAGCAATTCACACCTAATTAGTAATAAATTTTAATGCCTCTTTTATGCTTTTAAGAAGTTTCGATTTTCGATTTTCGTATACATATATGTAGTTTCGTACATGATTTTTCGAAATATTTTTTCGTTAACACAGCTCAGAATTTCACAATGCATATATATATATATATATCAATATATGTATGTTTGAACATAATTTCGTTTTCTATGGGTATATGTTTGCGTATATACGTATGTGTGCGTTTTAGTTAAAGCAGGCGCGCTTTTAAATGCTCCATTGCACTTTGTTGGCCTCCTCCTTCGAGGTAGATCGCCAAAATATCTTCATTCCATTTTCTAGTTGTTGCTTTATGCTGGCTGTACTGCTTTTGTTGTTGTAATAATGCAGTTTTAACAATTGTTGATATGATTAGTCAATTTTCAATTGATTTTCTTCACGCTCTCGGTTTTTCTCTATTTTTCTAATTAAATTTTTTTTTTGATTTTTTTTGTATTTCTAATTTTTTATTTTATTTTTGTTCATGTCTAACTGTAATGCGGCTTAACGCGCCATTAAATGTACATTAATTGCGGTAATTCGATTTTATTGGATTTTTGCCAGGCTGTCTGCTGCAGCGTTAGCGCCTATAACTGGCATATGCTTGAATAATGATATTTAAATACATACATACATACATACACACATACATACATACATACACAAATACATGTGCATGCTACGATTATATGTATGCTACATTGCCGTCTCATAATCAATTATAGCCGCTTAAAGTTATAGACTTGGCTGCCACGCGGCATGCCAAACTCCACCTTGCGCTCTCTTCTCTTGCTCTTCCCACTCGAACGTAGTAGAGAGTGGCACTCGTCGTTATTTTATGATCGCCACAAATTACTTTTGCCATACGTTTTATATGTTTTAATTTAATTTACTTACAGCTTTTGCTTAAATACAAACTTAAATATATTTGTATATATGTACATACGTGTAGATATGTATGGTATGTATTTATTTACGGGTAGGTATAAATTTTGTTCGATTTTGTTCTGGTAATTAATCTAGTTTGAATTTGTAATTGTTGTTGTTATTATATGTTCAATTATTTTTTGTTATGTTTTTGTAAGCACTGATGTATGCTAATGATTTGTTTGTGTTCAGAGTCATTGCCATTTTGAGTTGGATTAAGTGTAGCGTGTAAATTTATTTTTAAGTATTTTTCTTATTTCAAAAAAAAAATAAATAAATAAATAAACTAAAAATAAAAATTGTTAGCAATAATCGTTTTCAGTGTTGACTTCCAAGAGCCTTTATGGTTAGATAAAAATGAAAAAAAAAATAAAAATTAAGAAAATGATTTTTGAAAAATAATATACAGGGTTAACCACTTTGCATAAATAAAATGAATTTAATATATTTTTTTTTTTTTCATAAAAATTGTTATAAAGTTCGAACCTTGGAATTATATGTGGAAGACTATATCATTCAAATAAACGTCTAGTTAATTTTTTGCAAAAATCGATTCGTTTGAAATTATTTTTAATCACTTTTTGGCATATATTGAGCGATCTCCCAACCAGAGCTCGACAAATGTTGGTTTTAACACTTTATCCGCTCTTTTAAATAAGTAAGGTTCAATCACACCTTCGGCTTCTCTTCAATTATTTAAAGATTCTCGGAGTTCTAAATGTGACAATTTTTCTTATTTACGTATCCCCCGAATGAGAAGATTTTGTTCGAAAAATCTCCATCCACTGCTTTTTGTTCAACATCCAATATATGTGGTGTTGTGAATGGCCAGCTCTTGAGAACGTGGAGAAATATACACTTTCAAGACTTCGGCTACACTTTTACCGTAGCGATATTTAAGGTGGAACGAATAAAACGATGAAGCACAGGCCTCACAATACCTATAAACGATCCAGTTTCTTCAAGATTGCTTAAATTTTTGCCAATTGTTTGAGTACTTAGACGATTATGTGCACCATCATCTTCTCTTAAAGCACGAAACGTGAACACGTTCGACTTTTAACTACAACCAACAATGTGTTGTTTGACAGCTGATCGACATCGCCGAGACCCGAAGTGTGACTATCTATAGCAGCAGATCAATCAATCAATATCATCAATCTACTTTGCTGTCAACGGAGCGAAAAACTCGTTACTAAATCGATCATGTTTTGATAGGCTTTCTCGCTGTTCGAGTCCGAGTACCTAGCATATATTCAGGTCATTTTTTAACAGAAAACAAACCCACCAAGCTGTCTACGGCAAATACAATCTTTTTTTAGGGGGTATCATCCATCCGTCAACAAACTGATTGGACCTGGTAAGGCAACCATTGATCAGATATTCACCATGCCCCAAGTCTTGGAAAAGACCCGTGAAAAGAGAGCCTCTATGCCGCTATGTCTGAATTTGGTATCCCTGCAAAACTTATACAGCAGTGTAAACTGACCTTAAGCTGCACTAAAAGCTCCGTCAGGATCGGGAAGGACCTCTCCGAACCGTTCGATAAAAAACGAGGTTTCAGAAAAGGTGACTCTTTATCGTATGACTATTTTAACTTATTGCTGGAGAAAATATTACGAGTTGCAGAGCTGAATAGAGAAGGTACCATCTTTTATAATAGTGTACAGCTGCTGGCGACAACCGCACCGTGAGTTCTGCTTTCTCCAGACTTGAGAAGGAAGCGTAGCTTAGCCGTAAGTAGTGTACCTGACAACGTTGCATTGTCTAAGAGAAATACAGTGGGTCAACCATCGATTTTAATGCAGGAAAGGCAGCTGCCTCCATATTTGGTATTCAGTATGCCTGTAAAACGTATAGCACTGTGTAAGCTGACGCTGGACAATACCAGAAGCGCAGTCAAAATTGAGAAAGAGCTCTCCGAATCGAGGTTAAGAAAACAAAGCGAATGTATCTATCAGTTGACGAGAACAAGACAAAATATCTTCCGTCTTCAAACAAAGAGTAAGTGCATTCACGTCTATCCTGGAGCCAGTATTAACATCGAAATCATTATTGTAAGCTTTAAAATTGAACCTGAAATCACTCTTGCCAACAAGTGCTACTTTGGGTTGAGTAGGCTAATGAAAAGTAGAGTCCTCTCTTGATGAACCAAAACCAAAACCCTAGAAGTCACTCATCTGTCATTAACATCTAATGAGTCGGCTTTAGGAGTCTTCGAGAGAAGAGTTTTGCGAATTATGTTTGGTCTTTTGCGCATTAACCAGACGATATAAAGATGAGCTGTACGAGGTATACGGTGACATTGACATTATTCAGCAAATGTAGAGACAGCGGCAACGCTGGCTAGATCATGTCATCCGAAGGTTGAAAGCACTTGAGCTTTGAAAGTATTCGATGTAGTACCCGCCGGTGGAGGTAGAGGAAGAGGAAGACCTCCACTCTGTTGAAAGGATCAGGTGGTGAGCGATCAGGTTTCGCTTGATATTTCCAATTGAAGAAGAAGAAGAGTAATTATATTAGATATACGACAAAAAAGTTTATGTGCAACGAAAATAAATAAATAAATAAATTTTCAATGAAAAATCTCTCTACATCCAAACAGCCAAAGTTCAACTTGAAGGCGCCGCTTTGTCTTCCACGTTTAACTGATAGTGATAAGTAAAAAACTCTTAACGAGAAATCATACAAAAACCAACAATGCCACGTAATTCCATCGAGTGGAAAGTCCAGTACTTAAAGTCAATACATACATACATACATACATACCAGTACAAAAGTAATCAAGTTATGAGGAAACAATGCCGAAAAAAGTACTAAAGAAATAAACAACAATGCAATAGATGCGCAACAATAATCGAAAACACCAACAACAACAACAACAACTAATAAAAAATGCACGCAATGCAACATGACAACATTAAAGAAGCAGACAAGCAGCTTGAAATAAATTACAGCAGCAGCATAAATAAAATGCAATGGCAACAACAACAACAACGACAACAACAACCGCAGTACTTCTGCAGAAAATAAAGAAAAGAAAAAAATTTATAAAAATGAAAAACATTTAATAAGAGTAAAAGAATGTGCAACTCGTAAGTAGCCTCAACTGCACGACAACAATGCTGCAAAACAGCTGCTACTGCCACAGTATCGAGTACTTGGTGACTTTACCTTGCAGCACAGCTGTGTAATGCAGCACAGATGTGCGCAACGTATGCGCATATATTTCCAATCAATGCTTTTTGTATTGCTGCGATTTTAGTTTTTCTCTTATTTCTTTTATTTTCAGTTGGTTGTTGTGGCAGCACGCTTGCAACACTAACTGGCAATAACTTTGCCACATGCGACAACTCTGCAACATTCCTATGCTGAAATGTTTATTGCTTGGTGCTCTGGAAGTGGGAGACAATTTGATTTTGACCTTTGGCACTGAGGAGCTCTTAAAGGAACCGGAAAATCGCCGCTGTAATTTGCATCTCCTGCTCCATACAACTTCCATAATAGCGATAGCGATCCTTAGTCTCCGCACGTCGTTAGCAACATTGTAGATTCAAAACTCCGTGTACGAAAGTAGTCATCTCGGAAGTTCAAGGAGCTTCTCTGACTGTCCGCAGTCTAACCTTGACTAAAAGGAGGCTGCAGCACACACGCGACCCAAGTGCTTGTTGAGCAGGTTTAAGGCCCACGCCCTCAGAAGTAGAACACATTTTAATCAAGAAGCAACAACATGCGTCGACAGTAACAGGGCGGCTTATCCAGACGGGCAAACTCATCAGCTTTGCAGTCTGTATGGTTTAGCTGTGACTCGGCTACGATACGATTCTAACTAGTAAGCTTACGGACAACTTAAAACAAGCATGTTTTTAGGTTTTAAATTTCACTTCACTCACTCGCTCCGAAATAGCAACAACCTAGGCCTGCAAAACGCCATGAAGGTCTGAAAGCCTATGAATAATTCATAGCAGAAGAACATAGTACATTTTATTTAATCTAAAATCTAAAATCTTCCTCTTCTTTGCCAATTATGAGCTAAGGCACAGATTACACTACTATAGCCGAATCAACTATAGTTAGCCCGCAATTTGTTTGTACTATTGTATTGTATGGCGCCATTTGGAGATACGAGTCTGATCCTCCTCTTCCGTTGTTTCAATACTTTCTAAGCTGGAGTACTTTCATCCGTTCGTATAACTTGACCTAAATAGTATATTTAGTACGGATCATCATTCCATCGGCTGTGGTATTCACTATAAATCTTACGCAAAATCTTTCTCTCGAAAATTCCTAACGCCGACTCATCAGATGTTGTCATCGTCCATGCATGACGGGAATGATGAGTGGAATGATGGTTGGGTCTGGTTTTTATTTGTCGAGAGTGTGCTTTACTTTCAATTATCCAATTAAAGTGGCATCGGTTGGTAAGAGGGATTCTTTGTTGGCTTTCCATCCTGACATTGTTGTTGATGTTAATACTGGCTCCAAGATAGACGAAATTTTCTACGACTTCAAAATTATGACTGTCAGCAGTGAAGTGGGAGCCAAGACGAAAATTAGATGAGGATTTGCTTATTAACATTCGAAAGGCCAATGTTCGAGTACCGATTTGATCGGCATCCAAAAATTATAGCAAGTTAGATCTTCTATTTGTGATCGCCCCTCGGAACTCCGATTGTATTTCTGTCATGAAATAAAAAAGCTCCACATAAAATTCCGTCGGCCTTTCGGAGTCTAAGCCACCTTTGAGTATTTCTCCCGATTTTTTGGAAACAAGACGTACATTGCAAATCGTTAGAGGAGCTCGCCCGAAAATCGCTCGAGCGGTTACAAAATGCCACTCATGCTATATTTGTTTGACGTCAGGAGATATTTCATCTTCTCTTCAAATAAGTTCGCTTCGTTTCGTTATCTAGTCTCGAGAATGCACAGCTAACGGCTCGGCTGTTGAACCGTTGACAAGTTAAAGTCACGCGAGGAAGAGTCTGAAACCTCTCTTAGTATGGAGGGTTAGGAAGGGGTACAATCCAATTGTGATTACCCTTCTGATATAGTTCGATGTCAGCTTACCCAACCATATAAGTTTTGTGGGGATAACAAATTCGATCATAGCAGCATAGAGGCAGCTCGTTTTCTTACTGTCAAAGGCTGCTTAAATCGACGAAGAAGTGTTGTGTGTATATTTTGCTAATTTCAGAATTTTCAGGTTTTAAGTCACGGTGATAAGTTCCAATCGGCTCACACGGTGCGCCCGATAAGATTTCATAAGTGATATTGAGGAAGCTTATTCGGCGAGCTTGCCCTCGAAGCGTAAACTCATATTGAACAACACGATCGATTTGGTTTGGGAGTGTTTTCTTTCGGAGACAGCCAAATAGCTCGCCTCGCCGCTGTGTTTCTTAATTTCATGAATTATGTAAGCCCTCGATCCCTGCTGCTTTGATATTCTTTAAGCAACCGACCGCTATTCGAACTATCGCATGATTTGATGATGGAACTTCTTTGCCATAAGGTTCGCCATGAACAGAATTTTCATCCTAATTGCAATTAAACAGACAGTGTTCCGTATATAAACTGAAGATGTGCTGAAATTCGGCTACCAGGTCATCTTTCTCATTCCTAAAGCTCTGAGCTTGAAAGGTCGATTGATAAAAAATATATTTTTTACAACGCTGCCAATTTTCCTCAGAGAATTATTTGCTATTCTAACCAAAATGTCATAAACTTCATTCATATAATTTTCAGCTGGCTTTTCAAGCTTCTCACTTAAGTCCTTCTTTGGCTTATTGTATTACACCTGGACAATCATTCACATTGTGGAGTGTCCATCGAATTGCATTCACGTTTATTTATGAATGTTTAGCACAACTCAGCACTTTGCGTCTTCCACCCAACTAACAGCAACCGAGGGCATTTCTTTGCAGCAATTTCTTACAGCACAGCTTCAGTAGGCTGCAAACTGTTGCCTCAATTAAAATTCAAAACCACACTCGTTGTTCGGCCCAACTGTCATCTGTCGCCTGCCGCCTGTCACCATTTATAGCCTGCCGCCGATGAACAAGTTTGACTACTCCGTTCAAGAGCCGAACGAAAACATCATCAGCATCATATCAACGCTCATCACCAAGTTAAATTCATTCACTTGCACACTTCATCATTCATTCATTCATTCATAGTGATGCAGTGATGCATTGATGTTGCTGATCGTGTATGCATTCAATCAACGACACGAATTCCCCATGCCGTGAGCTTCTAAACACATTCTAAGACGAGATGTAGCCAAGCTAAAGTCGGCGGTGTAATACCAACTGACCAACTGAGGCAGCTGGGCGGCTGGGCAGCAGGTTAGCCGACTGCTTGTCTTTGCCTGCCAATGCGCTTGCGCAAACCGGAAACAACTCATTATCCTAATTAAAACGTTCACCGCACCGCTCGCATACGCACACATACGTGTATGTATATGCACACACACAGTTGCACTGATATAATCGTGCATTTATGAGGCAACATTGCTTTGCACGCGATCACGCAATTGACGTTGTGTCGAGTGTTGCGGAGTTGCAGAGTTGAACGGTACGCGGCCATTCAATCACTGTTAGCAGCGGCGTGTGCGTGTGTTCGTGTGTTAGCTCGCTATGCGAAATGTTGAGCTATGGCTTGAATTCGAAATTAGACAACGTTCTAGCCTGTTGCCGGAGTTGTCGCTGAGCTTTAGGAACCATCCACACAGCCATGCTCGGGTCTTATGCTTAGTTTTTCAAGCTGCTGTTGCTGGAACTCGCATTATTGTTGGCGCTGCTCATGTCCATATATGTGGCATTCATTCATTCAACCATTCATATGTAATACATTTATTGATAGTTCCATTCACCAAGAATTGCTGACTGCGGAATGTGTATCATCAGCGTTCCAGAGTCCAACTCGCTTGGTGCAATGTTTTATAGTAAATATGTATATATTTTTTTTTTGCTTCTGCAGCAGCAATTGTTGTCATCGGAAGCCGATGTTGTTGCACAGCTTGTAGCATGCACCAAAATAGGCAATAGCAAGCAAATTAAATAGCCGAGGTAGCCAGTGAAGAATTGTGGTGGCAACTTTTTCATCCATAACAAACGTAATTTTTCTATATGTGACGGAGGTACTATGCAACCACACGTAAAAAGTTTTAGAATATAAAATCTGAACAATACAGTTGCTTTCTTGAACTGAGGCAGTGAAGCAAGCGTAATTATTTACAGTGGTTAAAGTCAGCTCTTGGTTATACCTATGTATATAGGATAGAATTACATATGTGTTTCAAAGTCATTTTTCCGGTATAAACCGGCCAAACTTGAGTCCGAGTTGAAGAAGGAGAAGTATTGGATGCACCATCGCACTCTTCTCCAGGTGAATATGGAGAGATATGCGCCCAGAGTAAACAAATGGTTAATTTTCAGACGTCTCTAAAGGCACAGCTCATAATTTGACGAGTCTCGTAAACAAATTCGATCTCTGTAAAATTCCAAAATCCGGGAAATAGCTAAGTCACAAACCTCTGTCAGCTATGAGAAGCAGCATGAGAAGCTCGATTAACACTTGGTATATTAAAGTTGGAACACCTTTAACTCTGTTAGGAGACACAAAGAGACCCTATCGGTTGAAAAAAGGATTTTGTTTTAATTATCAACCAAATTTAGTGAACGTCGCACCGACAGCTTTGAATTTTATATCACCATTAATAGTGTCAGGTATTAGATGGATTTTTTTTATATTATATGAAAAGTCTACTTTCAAAGAATACCTAACTAAAGGTATTTCAATTCCATATAAAATTTAGCAGGTGATCTGAGCTATGAATCGATTGATGATTTTAGTATCTGGTCGATTCACTTTATTTTTTCCTCCTCAGGTTCTTCATGAGTATTGAAAAGAGATGTACTAAAAATAGATATCGGTGAAGGGATCTGCTAAAATAATCTTAATATAAGAAGGTTCCTTCGTTAAATATCCCATGAAATCCTAGTACAAAGAGTCTATAAAAAGCAAAAGAACTTCCATTCCAGGCAACTAAACTAAAACTGGAGGTCAGGTCAGTTCAAAATCTCGAAAAAGTTTTTCCAAAGATCACTACTCGAGAAAAGGTCAACGAATAGTAGATTCCAAGAAGTGCTGAGGACAACAACTGTTGAGGCTATGATTTTTTATTGGATATATTCTCTATTAACTTTAAGATGCTTCATAATGGCAATTACAGCCTACGACTGACTGGAGCAAACCATCATCAAGGTCGATATTCGAAACGGAAAACAATGGGAACGGATAGTACCAGCATATGGAGACTAGAATTATTTGGATACGGATTAGAATATCAGTGGCGAAGTCTACACAAAAGAGCGCGGTAAATAGTACAAAAAAGTACGTCACGAGAGCTTTGTCGACTGGAAGATTGGAGATATCAAAAATAATGGTTAGCAGGAGAGAGGATATAGTGGTATAACTCGACACACTGGTTTGACTAGTAGATAGGGTTTCAAGAGCTCCTTAGCGCGATTCCTCAAGTATGATTGGCGACCTAAGTGTGCTGATACCCAACAACCACTTCAAAGTGGACTGCGCATTGCTGGGAAATGTCGAAACCGCTGAATGCATTTCTGTTATTAAAAAAACTAACTTTCTTCCTGACAGGAGTATTCTTTGTGATGACAACTATTAACGCAAAGTAAATTATAGGCAATTTTTAATGGAGTACTTTCTTGGTGAAATATTTTAACTCACTCTGACAATAATTATCCGCCTTAAGATATGCAACACAAGAAAGATAACAATTTGGTTAACCATTTGCATAGACCCTAATTAAAGTCTTAAATATTTTAATTTTGTATTAAATAATTTTTTGGTCTCCAAAATATCATACGATAAAAAATTTCAATTTGGAGCGCCTAAAAGTCTGCAAAGAAAAATCTGTAATTCCAAACTGGCTTATAGTACTTCTTATTAATGAAGGTTTGAGCTTTTCCACATTATTTCAATATTACCAGCGCACTGTGATCCCATTCAACTCTTTCTCTCTTTCTTTCTCTTCCTCTTGCTCTTCCTGTCTTTCTTACTTTCTCACCTCACTCCCCACTCAAAAAATGTTACTTGCATTAAAAACTTATTTATAAATATATTTATTTTGTGTTATTGTTTTAGTACGCACATTTCTCACTTAAATATACATATATACATATATACATATAGACATACTTGTATATGTGTACATATGTACTTGTTACTGCAAAGTTTTTGCTTTTCATTATCATGCTGTCGCATAACAGACAACATGCCGCAAACGTGTTGCAAATACGCGCTAACATACATACATACGAATATATGTTTGAGTGCAACAGCTGCACAACGACTAGAATGTTTGGAAATCGCTACAGCACACATGTGTGTATATGAGAGAGGGTGAGAGAGAGAGAGAGGTGCGAGGAGGTGACTACTTGAACGGTTAGCCTGTTGGGATGCTAGCGCTTCCTCTTGTTGTTGTTGTTGCTGTTCGTATATATTTTTTTCTTGCCACATTTCGTATGCGTAACTGCAGTTGCACTAAATCAACTAGCACATAGTTGTAACTAGCGCAAGAGAGTTGCAACATACTCGTCACTATCGACTGCCCGACAATGCAATGCTGCAACGACTTGTGCTCGGCTTGTGCTGCACATAACATTTCGACTTTGCTGCTTGAATACTGATCAATCAAGCGGTACGCAATGATCACAGGGGTCTGTTGTTATTGTTGTTGTTGTTGTTGCGGTTGCTGTTGCTGTATACTGGCCAACAACTACTGGCATGTTGGCTATTGCCATTTTTGGTAGTTGCAACAAAGCACATACATACACACACGCGTGGTGCAACAGCGTCAGAAATGCGCACGAAATTACTATTCTGCAAATGAGTTGAGCAGTTGAGTGCAACAATAACAAGCAACAAGGAAAAACAATTACAGCGAATAAGCAATGAAAATGATGAGCAATACATTAATGGCGCATTTGCAATGAATGAAATGTTGCAGCTTGTTGCACCAAACACACACACATACACACACACACACACACACACACACACACACACACATGCACGTACACATATACATAAAAATGCACTACTCATTGTATTGCCATTCATCTGTTGCTTTTCTGCTGCCACTCAGCACCACATTGCAACGCTTCATGCCACAGCCACCTCCCTTTGGCGCACGCTACGCGTTTGGCAGTTTATAAATCAAGCTACCTGAGCATTTATACAAAGTAAAATATTACAAAAATTCTTTTGATTATCTACACTATTTTAAAAAAATTTCTATATAAATACGAATATTATTGATTTATTGTTTTTTGATTTTTTTTTTTATTTTCAAAAATCTGAAAATTCTTTATTATTCTCTTGGAGTGCCAAATTTCAATGTCATGTCAAATGTTAAGCAAATATTTTTCAAAATTTAAATTTTCATCGGTATAACTATGCGCATTACATATTCATAGGTACATATGTATTTGTGTATGTATGTGGCTCAGTAATTTCGCAATTGCTTTATTATCGCACATTTTATTTATAGTTTATTATGTTTTCGGTTAAACGTGTCTAAAATGTTTTCGTTGTAAATTTATTTGATTGAATTTAGATAGATTTCCAACACTCAACAAAATATTTAGAATGAAAACATATGGCAGTTGCACTGTTGCAATAATGTGGTGCATACAATTTATGGTCATGGGGAAAGACAGGGTGAACCGAAGTCCCGGAAATTTAGGAAAATGATAAAAATATTACAGAGCACTGAACATAAGTCGGAAGAGCGGTTGTGAGTGCACAAATAATGAAAATAGAGTTAGCAATTTATTTACCATTTTTCCTCTTGTTCATTGACGTAAGCACCACTTACACGATTAAAGTCGAATCAATAATAACTAGTCATTCGGTGGTCGTTGGAGACACCAAGCTGAAGTCAGGGGCTCCGCCACTTAGCACTTCCTTTCCAACGGCGTGAAGATATTCCATTTTGAGTTTGTACATAACTTCATAATTTTCTGCGTCGTATTCTCGATAAGACCGGGCAAAACCAGAAGAGACATAGTGAGGTAATGTTCATGACTGACTCATGACTTTCATGCCTGCATCATTAGCTTTCACTTTCAGGTACAGCGTACGGACGATGCTTCGCTGTTTCTTAATTCACTGTGTTTTTACAATGTCGCCGTGTATCGTACAGCTCATCGTGCCATCATGTCTGGTATTCGCCGCCCATCAATCCCCATCAATCCAATCAACGGACGTTTTCATCGTCTACGATTTTGCACGGGACGATGGGAATTATGAGCAACTTGTTGACCTTAGTATTTGTACGTCGACAGTTCTAAGTCATCTAAATAAAAAAAAATTTATTTATTTTTTTAATGCTCTTAAACTTGAGAATGTTTGAGATTTCATTTTTTTCCTCATCCTGCTGACATGAATTTCCCCGCTACGAATCATAGGTCCACAGACACTGCACTTCAGAAAGCGCTCTGTTGCTTTTTTGTAATGCCTCTAACTAAGCAATAGTCTTCGAGGTCGTTAGTAATCTGTTCTATAACCTGCCATCCGACTGAGAATGGAAAGTATGTTAATCTATTGACGAAGGCGGAGTGAAATAAAGTAAGACTTCAACGGCTAGCTTGCAACTAACATAATGATGCGCAAGTTCTTGGATACCATTACCGATGGACGACTTTAGACAACTTGACGGTCAAAGCAAATAAAATGGTGCTCCTCACTATCAAACACAAACCCCCGATAAGGAAACCTCCAAGTCTCAAAGAGGAGTTAGCACTAAAGGATAATACAAAATGTCTCGGAAAATTCTAGGAAAATCAGCAGCTTTGGAAGCTCAACAGTGAAAAAAGCCAGTTGAGCTTTTAGTGCATGAGTAGTTGCTAAATGCTACATGGGGCCTCTCGCCTAATCTTATGCACTGCTTCTACGTGACAATAGTCAAGCCTTTCTTACTCTATCGTGCTTTGATTTGATGAATTTGAACAATGGCAATAAAGCCTCATACCGAAATCCAATGTAAAGGATATAACGGCTAGCTACATTCTGTATAAAGGAGGGATTAAAGAGGTTCCCAACGCATAGATCGGCTTCAGCCATAGCTCACTATGTAAGGGGAAAGTAGTCGCAGCTTACTGGTGACACTTGCGTATATGATTGACATTACTGACAGTGGCGCAGGCATGAAAGTCATGAGTCAGTATGAGCATTACCCCACTGTGCCTCCTCTGCTTTTGCCCAGTCTTATTAAGAATATGACTCAGATATTCAGCATCTTCGCAGTTCAGAGAACTAGTCTGTCATGCTAGATATCAAGATACCCTGAAACTACTATAAAGAGCCACATCAAAAGACATACAGTCAATGCAGTCGACTCTGTAGTATTCCTAGGGGAAAGAGAGAGGAGCATGGCTTACATTTTTAAGTCCGAATGAAAACTAAAACACAAAGTTTAGTAGATAAAACTTTATAATTCTCCTTTCCTAAACTTCAGAAATTTCATTTCGGATGATAATATCGGATGTCATTTTAGATCGTCTGATAAAAATTTACTTTTTTAAAGAGTTGTAATGATTGAAAATTTTGAGGTTATGTTTTAAAAATTTTAACTCATTCTTGTTAGTTGGTTGTTAAGCGAGTCATTTTCATAAATCTCCGGCTTTTAACAAAACATGTTTGGTCTGACAGTTAAGTTTGACAGATATCAAAATTCTGCCATGAAATGGATATCAGCTAATGAGGTTATGTGGAGGGCTTGGGTTCTCCATCAAGAAGGAAAAATCTTAAATCTTTTTTTTTTTTTAATTTATGTAATTATGATATAAATATATTTTTCACTCGCTTCCTTTGTACCACCCTGTCTCTGCATTCATGCACATAAACATGATGAGAATTTGCTCTAATTTTGACGTTTGATGAATTCTAGGAAGTGATTAACTTTACAAAAAATTATCGACTATTCTTTCTTACTAATTAATTACATATACAACATTATCAACATAAATGGCATGCTATAATTTTACTAAACTAATTTCTTACTTCTGGACATAATCACTCAAACGTCAGAAGGCGATTGAAGCAGAAATGAGGTTAATCAATGCGTAAAATGGGCAAGTTTATCTAACTAAGTGCTGATTTTGTCTCATAAATCAATAAAACAATAGAATGCGACTATGAACATTAAGAGAATAATAGTGAGAGAAAATGAAGTAAGTGAGATTTTATTTTCTCCACCTGAAGTGAATACCATTTTTTTATATGGCTAAACAATTTTTTGTTCAGTGCTTGAGACGAATATTATGACATTACATTATATTTCTGAATGAATAAGCAGATTTAGCATTCAATCAAAATATCGCAAGAGTTAAAAAAAATAACTCATGGGATATTTTTTTACTACTCACAATATTTAATTATGCATTTAATTGTGTATTCCCGACAAAGAAAATTTCTTTTCAGTGAAATATCGAAACTTATAAGCCCCGAAAAAATCACATCAACCGATTATTGGGTAAACAATTAATTTGAAATCCAAAAAATTATATATAATATACATATATTTAAGAGTAAAACAAAATTCTTACTAGGAAAAGTAGTATTGTATTTCCAACGAATTGTTGTTGCTACTGATTTCTCCTCAAAATATTTAATTTAAGCAAGCAAACAAACAAAATTTAATTGAATAACACCAACAAATGATTAAGAAATAATTAAAATTAAAAAAAAATTTATATAAAAAAAGAAAATGAAAAATATTTAGCAAAGCATACATACAATCATATATATATGTAGTTCTCCCACACGTGTTATGAACTTGGCGTTGATGAGGTTCAAGATGATGATAATGACTTTGTGATGCCTAACAGAGAGGTCTGCTTAGCGAGGATATAGAGTAAATAAATATAAATTTATATGTATCACCACAAATCAAATTGTAATACAACACAATTTCATATATAGAAATACTTATAGCAAATAAAAAATGTTGCTGCGCGTATGCATATTAAAATGTAAAGTTAAATAGGTAAAACAACAACAAAAATGTGTGTAAATAAAACAGCATGTAATTTTTTATTTTAGAATTATAAATTATGCAGGAAAACTTAAGTTAAAAGTGAGTGAGAAGCTCTTCACGCATAAACTACTACTATACATGCACAAAGAGAAAGAGTAAGACAAAGAGCGAACTACCAAAGTCAATTGTATCGTAAGACGAATACATTCCCATGTCGATAAATTCTTAAGTGAAACAATTAAAATATTTTATTACCTTTTATCATTATTTATTTTATTTTATTTTATTTCTTAATTTTTTTCATTTTAAATTATCAAAGAATTTATCAGAAAAAATTTTCAAGTTGCCACCTCAGCTTGGTTTCACGATTTTCACACGCTCGCCAACGCTCAAGCTGACTGTAATAAACCTAAAGAAATGCTAAAATTTGAAAATAAAAAATTATTATTTACTCTTCACCAGCAAGAGTTCTTTCTGCTGTATTTTTCTGAGTGTTTTATTGAAGTCCTTTAATTTACATAATTCTACTGAAATGTTAATATGAATAAATTCAAGTAAATCACCGACCGTAAATAAAAATAAACATTGCAAGCACTTGAGAAACGTGTGAGGAGGAGAAAAATTACAAATACATACATACAACGTACTTCTAGCAGAGCAAACAGAATGTAGCAAATTGCATCATAATAATCAAATAAAAAATAAAATAATATAAATAAAATAAAATAAAATAAAATAAAATATAATAAAACAAAATAAAATAAAATAAAATAAAATTAATTAAAACAAAATAAAATAAAATAAAATAAATTAAATTAAAATAAAATAAAATAAGAATAATAAAATAAAATAAAATACAATAAGAATAGTAAAATAAAATAAAATACAATAACATAAAATAAAACAAAATAAAATAAAATAAAATAAAATAAAATAAAATAAAATAAAATAAAATAAAGTAAAATAAAAAAAATAAAATAAAATAAAATAAAATAAAATAAAATAAAATAAAATAAAATAAAATAAAATAAAACAAAATAAAATAAAATAAAACAAAGAAAATATAAAAAAATAAAATAAAGTAAAATAAAATAAATAAACAAAACAAAATAAAATAATATATATTTAAATAAAATAAAATAAGAATAATAAAATAAAATAAAATACAATAAGAATAATAAAATAAAATAAAATACAATAAAATAAAATAAAACAAAATCAAATAAAATAAAATAAAATAAAATAAAATAAAATAAAATAAAATAAAATAAAATAAAATAAAATAAAATAAAATGAAATAACATAAAATAAAATAAAGTAAAATATATAGTAATAATAATATTTTCCAACATTTATGTATGTATATTTATTTAAATCTCACACTCACTCCCCTACCAAGAAGAGTACAATTTAATTGTTTGGCTCTATTTGATGATTCGGATCATTCACCCGATTTCGACGCTCACATTCTCTTGTTCCTACAGTCAACCGTTAACATTGAAAGTTTACTACAAATTTGTGTTATTAAAAATTTCTTTTTCATTTTTGAATTAGAGAATAGATAAATGTGTAATAGTTTCATACATACATACATACATTCATAGCTAAACGTTTCTGAAACAAAAATGAAAGATAGAGAATTAAAAAGATTATTGAAATTTTTCTATTACAGTTAGTAAATATATGAGTGTACATACGGAATCGCAGGTGCGTACGTGCCAAAATTAAGTGATAATTTTTAGTGGCAAAAACAGATGTGTTTCAGTTGTCTTACATTCAATGTACAAATAACTGTGTGTATGTTTGGTTGAAATCAGAAGTTGATACGGAAAAAATATTAATAAAACTATATGAAATTTTAATATTGATAACTAGCATATACGTGTCTGTACCTATGTACAACAGGATGTTTCATAGAGTATGTATTTTTTTGGCCGCCGCCACGGGGATTCACAAATTATGTCAGAAAGGTCTGAAAATTCAGATTTTTATTAAAATTAGAATGAGAAATGTGTTCGCCAGGTGGCTCTTAAGCCAAACTAGTAAAAATATTATCATTTAGAGTATAAAAGCAATGGCCTCGCTTACAATTCCAAATAAGGACTCCACTGTCGCCGATCTCTGTAGGAGATGGCCAAACAGAACATACTGTCTTTTACGTGGGTCCCTGGTCACAGGGACATCAAGGGCAACTCTAAGGTTAATGAACTTGCTAGCAAAAGAACGTATCGGTATACCTTTTGCTTCTCAAGGAATTTACATATGAAAAAGCCGCATCAAGGTTGAATAATACTACAACCTGGCGCAATTCCAGGCATACCTGGCCCAAATGGGATAAGAAGAGATCATGAGATACGAGGGGACATATCCAAAGTTATAGGTCATTGTCTGTTAAGACGACACGCGGAAAGGTTAGGAAGCTGCAAGGATGACGAGGAGGAGGAAACGGAGCTTGGCTAGTTTTCTGAATTTTTTGACACCATTGCTAGATGGTCCATCGAAGATATGGGACGACAATGTCATGGATCTAATGGGGCTTATTATTGAATTAAAATGACTGGCATCACAATGGGTTTTAGTCAGGCCTAAGTGAAATTGATACCATAGATTGGTAGCCCCCACAACCTAACCTAACCTAATTTGGGTATATGTAGTTCGAGGAACCATGAATCGGGTTCGGACGTCACACAAGACGTCGTACAGTGCGCACTGAGGACACGATTGAATCCATCCGTTATGGTACGCATCAAAATATATTGTTCAAGAATTGTAGTTGATCGGCATTGTCGCATTTGGAGTGATGGTAATCTATAAGGCATGCTGAGACGCCGTTAAATTCTCAAAAAATCGCTGTTTGGTGTGCTATATGGACAGCGGCAATCACTGGAACATATTTCTTCAAAAATAATGCTGACAATTAAAATATATTTAAGTGCCAATGAAGAACGTTATAGAGCCATCATTAATGACTTTTTCATACCTGAGTTGGATGATATCGATGTAAACGACCTTTGGTTCCAACAAGACCGCGCTGCATACCCTATAGCCAACGAAATAATCAATAATTGAAGGAAACTTTCGGTGAGCGCATTATCTCGTGAAGCCTTCAGTGTCATGGCCTCCAAGATCGTGCTACTTAACACCGCTGGACTATTTTTGTAGAATTATGTGAAGTCGCTTGTCTACGCACATAAGTCCGTGACAATTGACGCCTTGGAAGAGAGTATTCGTCGCGTTATTGCTGACATACGGCCCCAATTGCTGTGAAAAGTGGTTGGGCCTTGCGGTTGGAATTTATACGGGGCAATCGCGGCGATATGAGTTTTAAAACAAAATAACAAACACTTATTTTTAAAGCTAAACTCTTGGACATGACATTGCTTAAAAAAATATCCTTCATGATTATTTCCCACGATACGCACTTCTTGAACTTGATGTTGACTTTCCATACACTCGAACTACTGTTTAGAAAAAAAAAAAAACAAATTGCAAATATTATATAATGTTTAGTCAATGACCTTATACAGATTTTTTTTTTTATTTTTTTATTTTTTTATTTAATCAAATTCACTTTCCTAGACTATACTATTTTGGCTGTGCTCCAGCCACGCGTAAACTGTTTGTGTCTAGGATATAAGTTTGTATGTATAATATATATTTGCATATGCCTTTATATACATAAATATAAAAGTGTAAATAATAAACGCGCACTTACTACCTTTTAAATGCGCGCAAAAATAGTCCGGCCAAAAAAAAAAGCACTTTGAAAAAGTTCAAATTTCACCGAATTTCGTTATTTGTTTATTGTTTTTTTTTATCGTACATCATACATATAAATATGTAAAAATTAATGTAAGAACATGTAAACATTGATTTTTGCGTTTCACTGCATACGCGCGTACTCTCGCGCATTGTATTCCCGCGCATTCTGCCGCGCGTGATTATTGTACACGTATGTGTGGGGGCCACCTGGTAAGCGAAACGCGTGCTGTGGCCACATCGACAACGACAGCTGCCAGTCAGTGGTTAACTCACGTACTATTTACATACATACATACATATATGTTTAACGGTAATATACCAGGCGTCTAGCATGCTACAATTAATTGTAATAAGTACCTTTTAATCCACTTTCCGCTCACTCTTCTCCCAAACGCAAATTTTTACTTCATTTTATATATTTTTTTTTAATTTTTAGTTTTTGATTTTAACTTTTTTTTATATTTTTCTGATTTTCATGTTTGTGGAAGCACTTGCGTTTCGGCAATTAATCGCTTAGCGCTTCATCAAATTTGTATATTAAGCGAATTGTTGCGAAATCTTATACAATGCGATATATTTACATATATGCGTGTATGTATTCAAAGTATATGTTATATATGTATATATGTATACAAATTTTGATATATAAATATATAATTTTGAGTAATTTTCGATTAAGATTCATTTCTGATAAAAAAACAAGAGCTCTAAGCTTGTTTTCTCGAAATACTCTCTAATTAGACTCGAATTGTAGCTCTTCTAGTGGAGAACGATTTTCAAAACTTATTTTCCAAACTATTTTACTTGTTCCTGTCAGCAGATGTTGATGACGTAGTCTCATGTTAGATACAATGCGGTGTAGTCAAGCTGCTGGATATGCAGTCGCAGTCGCAGGAATATATTTAATTTCTATTCCTGTGACGTCCCTGAAAACGTAAGAATCCTTGTTCAAGATGCTCTAACCATTTCGTGTAGAGTCTTAAGTCACGACTGAAAGAGAGTAAGTTTAAGTGGAGCCCCTCCGATATATTTGGTTTAAGGGTTCTTCTTCTTCTTCTTCTTCTTCTTTAATGTTGTGAACACCGCTTACTCGACTATAACCAAGTTAACAATAAAGGGCCTTTCACTTCTCTTTCCACTGTTTATCGCCAATTTTAGATACCAAGTACAGCCAGGTCCTTCTCTACCTGTACTGGAGGTCTTCCCCTTCCTCTGCTTCCATCGATGGGTACTGTATCGAATGTTATAAAAGTTGGAGTATTCTTATCCATCCGAACCACAATGCAGCCGCTGTTTCTTGATTCGTTGAACCACAGCCCTTCATTTCATCGGCTGCGGTATTCGCCATTACTAACTCGTAAATCTTACGCAAAACCTATCCCTCGAAGACCCTCAGAGCCTACATTGTTGTTGGTTTTAATACTGGTTCCAAGTTAGATGAAGTTATCTACGAATTCAAAATTATGATTCTCCATAGGGACGTGGGAGCCGAGACGCGAATGCACTTACTGTTTGTTTAAAGACAAAAGATATTTTGACTTGTCATCGTTCATTGTTAGATCCATTCATTTTGCTCTCTTAACCTCGTCTGGTGTCGAACAATTCGGAGAGTTCAGTTTAACGCGTCATTCATCTCTTCTTTTCGCTGTTGGAAATACCAAGTGAAACCAGGTCACCACCTGGTCCTTCCAACGGAGAGGAGGTCTTCCTCTTCCTCTGCTTCCACCAGCGGGTAATACTTGGAATATTTTCAAAGCTGGAGTGCTTTCATCCATTTGGACGATATGATCTAGTCAGCTCAGCTCCGTTTCTTGATTCGCTGAGCTATGTCAATATCGTAAAGGTCATCATTCCATCGGCTGTGGTATTCGCTGTTCCCAACGCGTAGACCATATTTCTTACGCAAAACCAATCGAACAGTCCCAAGCCGACTCATTAGTTGTTGACATCGTCCACGCTTCTGCACCATAAAGTAGGACGGTTATGATGAGCGACTTGAAGAGTTTGGATTTGGTTCGCTGGAAGAGGACTTTACTACTCAGTCCAAAGTAGCACCAGTTGGGAAGAGTTATTCCGATAGTGAGGTGAAAGCCAAGATGTCGATTATTTGTTTGATGACAGCAGATATTTCGTCTTGCCCGCGTTCACTACAAGACCCATATCCTTCGCCTTCATTAAGGTTTAAGGTTCGCTGAAGTTTATTTGCAGCGTCTGTTCACCAGAGGTGCGGCTGCGATCGGGCGTCGATCTTGAAGCAAGCGGATCGCTATGTAAATGTATGCAAATTTTAAAACTCGCCCTTCGAGTTTAGGCACTGGTATCCGCAACGTAGAAATCAGCTCCAAAGAAAATTTTAACAATGCCTGAGGCAAGGGACCCCACTTTTGGTGTTAACTATAATCGTGTAGGCAGTGTTTTCGCCAGTGAAGAAGAAGTTATTTTCTCTCAAATGCCAGAAGTCCCTGTGTGTGACTACAGACTCACTTTGCTGAACCGACAGGTGAGAAGCAGGGCTGGCTGAAATCATTGCTTCGAACTTTTACTAATCCATCAAGTTGCTTGGTCGGAGTGGTAAAAATAAAAAAGTTCGACTGTCGAAGTTTGAAGATCGAATTTCACTTCCAGCTTTCATAATTTTATTCATTGAAAAAATCCCCAAAGAAAGAGAATGTGGATAACTGAAAGTTCGTTCCAATAACTTAGTGCTTGTGTTAGTTACATTTACAAAGATTTTGGTACGCACGAACAGCCAGTAATCCCTGGGAGCCAAATCTAGTGATTTGTAGTGAAATGTGCGAGCGATGTAGAGTACAAATCTTAAGTTTTATTACTGTAACAAGGTGCGTTGTCTTGTAAAAATCTCGATGCCATATGTGATCAGTTGAATTATAATAAATTTATGTAGAAAATGTACAAATAATTTGACATGTCACCCACGTAAACTTTTCGGAAGAATCACTTTATATTTTTATGAGAATCGCATGAAAATCCATTTTAAAGCATTCGAGCTTATCGCTAACAGACAGACGCAATTAAAGATTAGAGGCAAGTTGGATAGAGGCATATCTAATCGAAATTTATATACAAAAGTTACAAACATATTTAATGCACTAAAATAAGAAATTTTTTGTGTAGTCAAAAAATTTCCAACTAGGTCTCGACGCTTAGAAAAGAACCATTCTGTTTGCTGTTCACCTCCGCCCGAGCAGCAAATTATTAATAATTGGCAGACAAAAAATTAAAATGTTGTAAGTAGGAAGTCGAAAAAACGATTACACAATTCATTTTTCTCCACAATTCAAAGCGAACCGAGCAATGCACCCGACAGATGACTAACGGTAATATTCATTATTTAATATTAAAAGCTCCAACACCTCACGCCAAGTGGCCACTTCGATTGGCATATCGTCTGCCTATTTGTTGTTGCTGTTGTTGTTGTTGTTCTTGTTATTGTCCTATTTTACGCTGTGGGTGGTGTGCGTATTTTCATTGCTGTAATGGGCAATCAAATTGTTTACAAGGCAATTCTTGCAGCACAGCAGTAATGGCTTATGTGCAACATGGCAAGAACAAGTAATCGTCAGCAATTACAACAGCAGCAACAACAAAACCAACAACTTACTCGCAACCACTAATAACAATAACGGCGAAGTAGTGAATAAGCAAAACGTCAAAAATGACAGCAGTTGCAACACTTGCAACACGGGGCAGTTAAAATCAAACAGCTTGTAAATTTGTTGTTGCCAAACACACAAGAAAAACGATAAAAATAGTTGTAGTTGCTTTTCTGCATATCTGACCTCCGTAAAATCTCTAATTTACTACAACAACATTTTCACATTTTTATTTGATTTGGCTTCGGCTGCTACTGCTACTGCTACTGCTGCTGCTGCTGCTGCTACTGCTACTGTTGCTGTCAGCCTCGTCTGTCGGATAGGTGAATGGTATGGTTGGTTATATTATATTTTAGCTTTTTGAGCAGTCATTGAACGATGTGGATCAGATTGGCGCACGCTGTATTCACGTGTGTATGTAGATGTGAATGCTTGTGGCAGGAATGTTGCAACAATGCAGGAAGGCTGTGCAACATCATCGTGAAATTGACAATTTATGATGTGGAACATATTCAGGGGAATCTACTCGTATATTGGACGGAGGAATGAAAGTGTTCTTCCGCTCCAATGATGTGATGTACTGACGCAGTGCTAACTTCCGTGCTAGTTTAGACTAAGTAGTGTGTGGCACATGCTTACTAGTTTTCTATACTTTTGCTCTTAGAGCTATCTCTCTCTTGGTAGACCTGATTATTGTCAGCAGAGGAGATAAGATGAGATGAATGATGCACAGAGATGAGATGAGATGAGATGTGTTGGGATGGGATGAGATAAAATCAAATCAGATATGATGAGATGAGATGAGAAGAGTTGAAATGAGATGAGATGAGATGAAGGATGCACAGTAAGGAGGTGAGATGAAATTAGTTAAGATGAAATGAAATTGATGAAATGAGATAAGATGAGAGGAGATGAAAGGAGATGAAGATACACAGAGATGAGAAGAGATCAGATCAGATGAAATGAGATCAGATCAGTTAAAATGAAATTAGAAGTGATGAGATGGGATAAAACGTGATGAAATAAGATAAGATGAGGTGATGTAAGGTGAGTGAGGATGTTTAAGGATGGAAAGAGGTGTAATAAGATGAGCTGAGACTTCATGATAAACATAACAAGGGACTAAAAAGTAAAGCAAAAACGAATTAAAGATGAATGAAGACGTTGAGAGGATAGGAAAGTAAGTAGAGAAGAGTAAGAAACCTTTCAGGTTATGCTGTAGAGCATGCGAGTAGTATCCTTCGAAATAAGTCTACTTTCTTTAGAGCTTTTGCCATATGAGAAATAAAATTAAAAACTGTTCCCACGTAGGTTAGGTTAGGTTAGATTAAGCTGGTTGACCCATTGGGTCTCACATAGGCGAAATGAATTCATAGTGGTGCCAGGCACATTAGATGCGATCAAGGTGTGTTGCTACACTCCTATTCTGCCTCTATATGAAGAACCTTTCTGTTCTTTTCGCGAACCTAAGTAGTTGTTCTGACCCCTTGGCCATTGCTGATTGACGATCTGGTAGTCTTTATGCGCCAAGTATGCATAGCCTTTGTTTACCTAAAGCCGGACATTCACAGATTACGTGCTCCACTGTCTCCTCGCATTCCTTGCATTACCTATACTTGTCGCCCGCAGTCAGACTTATCTTAAACGCATGCGACGCCAGAAGGTAATGCCTTGTTAACAGTCCTATCAGCAGCCTTGGAGTCCGATCTCTTAACGGATAGTACAAACTTTGTGAGTTTAGTATTGTATGTTTTACATAGCAGCCCTTAGCTCTTTCCCAGAGTCTATTCGTCTGGCAAAGTAGTATTACTTCTTGCTTTTGCGTCACTTCCTTGAATGGTACTGGAAAGTTCGATGCTGCATTGTTCTAAGTAGACACCCTCCTTATCAGGTTCATCAACTATCTCATTATAAACAATGCCTTGCACCCAGTAAATGCAGACTCTTCTGTTTCCAGACAGCTGACTTCGTGCTGCATGAAATTAAGACCTTTATGGCCGCCTGACTATCCACATAGATATGTGTATTCTTTTCGTTTGAAAGCCGGTACCGGCTTAGAAGATACTGCAATAGCTTGTCAGCTTATAGGACTTCCTTATCTCCAGTTGGGCGCAGTATACTGAAGCCCACACTCCTACGTTCATTTTAGAGCCAACTGTGAAAACGTGAAGAGTTTCGTCTGCTTATTTCAAACCTTTATTCCAGCCATTTGTAGCTGAAAATAGCTTTCTGAAATTCAGACGCGCGATTAAGTGGCCTATTCGTAGATACAGGGGTAACGCTATGCTACTATGCCCGTAAGTCCTGACGTTCAGCTGTCGGAAAGCATATAGCCTCGCAGCAGATGAGAATGCTATGTTTTTAGCTACCAAGTTTGCTGGAGGAATACTCAGTATGGAGTGATGCTGATCATGGTGCATTTTAGTCTAGAGCTTTCCACCGTATTAAAGCACCGTAGAGAAGTATTGACTTAACATCAGCAAAATATAAGTTCCCGCTGATTGCTTTGACGTACTTTTGAACTCATCATTTTGGCCGAATGGTGCTTTTGTTCGAGAGTTTGATTTAAACCAAAAGATCCAGTGGGAGATAACAGGGGAGAGACCACAAGTAGAGCCCAATATCCTTTTGCATGTATATAGGGCCGCTGATGGCTTCTTCACTCATTCCTCCACATTGAGTCTACACCACAGCCTAGTGCTAGGCTTTCGCTGTAAAGTGTCCTCTCTCAGCTTTTGCTTGATCCAAGCTGGATTTTTATATTTCCTTGTAAATTGGACCATATCTGTTTTATCAGTAGTAGCATTGAGTCCTGCTGCAATAGGCCAGTTGTTTATGGTTCTAAGTGCCTGATTCGCCACAGATCTGAGGGTTACCAAACATTTACCTGCCACTATGGTTGAGGCTGTAAGCATGACGGATTCTCCTTCCATCTTCTTGAGTAATTCATTAACCGCAAGGGTCCAGGGTAGAGGTGATAGCACTCCACCTTGCGGAGTTCCCCTACACACATCCTTCGCCCCGATGTCTAATCCCCATTGTGCTTGGATCTTCCTGCAGCTTAGCAAGGCATATATCCAATCCTTAAGGACAGGGTTAACTCTAATCTCATCTAAGCCATCCATTAAAGAATGTTATTGAACGCTCCATATATGTCGAGGAAGATGCCTTTATTTTTACTTAAAGCATTTTATTTGCTATTGAAGAAAATTCCGATTTGTTTACAATTGAATATTCACATAGACCTATGTACACATATATGTATGTATATAGTTCAAAGCATGGTATACTTTGTTAACTAAGGACTTTCCTGTATACATACATAAGTACGCAAAAAAGAAACAAATAATTACATATCTTATGCTCCGACCACAAATATATGTATATAGCCAAACATATTGTACATACGTTCATACGTATATTATTGCAGATATACCATACATACATATTTACTGATACATAAATAAGCTTTCTGTACTTATGTTGAGAGTTTATTATATCAGCAGATTTATGCACACAATACAAATCGTACATACATACACACATACATATGTACATATATTTAGTTATAATCTCAAAATGACCTTTAAGTTTAATGCGAACGGGCGTTAATGATGATAGTGATTTGCTCGCTGTTTGCAGCATTTATATATTTATACATACATATATATGCATGTATTATATGGCCTGGACTACCTTGAACTCGTTAAAAAAGTGTTTTATTTTAATTTTTAGCTTAAAACATACACGCATAAGTACATATTTCTTTTTGTTTTGAATTTTTTTTTTTTTTTTGGAAATAAATTTTATAGTTTTGTAGTTCATAATTTTTAAGCAATTTTATTGAAATTTTGCTATTTGGTAATGATTGCTGAGCGATATGAATAAACAGAATATAAAACTGTGCGTTGTTCTTACTGAAATATATTGATATTTCTAATTTGTATTTATCTAATAAATATACATTCTTTGTTTAGCAAAAATTAAGGCTTTGATTTGATTTTGTAGAAAAAAAAATTGAATTTGTTTGAATATCAATCAATTTTGCTAATAGCTTCATTTATGCTAAAATATATGATCAACATTTTCAACACTCATGTGAGCATTACTTTCGTGGAGGATTTATTTATAGCACTAAATTGAATAAAATGAATTTATATTACCATACTATAATTATTATTAATAATTATTATTATCTTTTGTTTCATTAAGTCTCAGTTTATTTTATTTCAATTAATTTTTTTTTGTTTTATTTTATTTTACTCCATTTTATTTGATGTAAATATATTTTATATCATAATGTTTTGTTTTAATTAAATTTGCTTCAACTTTTTTGTTTAATTTTACTTAATTTAATTTTATTTGGTTTTAACTTAATTTTTTTACTAAAGTTTATTTAAATTTGATTCATTTTAAATTTTTTCTTTACTTCATTTTAACGTAACTTATTTAAATTAAACTAATTTTTTATTTTACTCATTTTATTTTATTAATTATAATTTTTTATAATATTTTAATTGGTTTGCCGTTTTCTTTTTCTATATAATTACTTTCTATTCTATGCCACTTTATTTTATTTATTTCGTTCCTTTTATCCTTCCTTTTATCTTGACTAATTTCTTTATTTATTTTTTTAATTTTATTTTGTTTTGCTTTATCTTCATTTTATATTATTTCCTTTTATCTTAAATTAAGTTATTATGCTTTATTCTATTTAAATTTTATTTTTTATTTTTATTTTTATCTTTATTTTATTTTATTTTTTTCTTATTTTAGTTTAGTTTACATATTTGTTCTTATTTTATTTAATTTAATTTAATTATTTCATTTTATTTTAATTTATTTTGTTTTATATTATTTTATTTTACTTTATTTCATTTCATTTTATTTTACTTTTGTTTTATTTTATTTTATTTTTTTTATTTCATATCATTTTATTTTATTTTATTTTTTTTTATTTTATTTTATTTTATTTTATTTTAGTTTATTGAATTTTATTTCATTTCATTTTGTTTTATTTTATTTTATTTTATTTTATTTTATTTTATTTTATTTTATTTTATTTTATTTTATTTTATTTTATTTTATTTTATTTTATTTTATTTTATTTTATTTTATTTTATTTTATTTTATTTTATTTTATTTTATTTTATTTTATTTTATTTTATTTTATTTTATTTTATTTTATTTTATTTTTATGTATTTTTTAATTATTTTAATTTGTTTTTTTTTTACTTTTTTCTGTTTTGTTTTAGTTAATTTTTTTATTTAATTTTATCTAATTTTATTTTATTTTATCTTATTTCGTGTTATATTATATTATTTTATTACAGTTTATTTTATTTTATTTATATATTTTATTTTATTCAGGTTAATTTATCTTTTTTTAAATTTATTGTAGATAATTTAATTATTTTCTTTTCTTATGAGTACATAAGTTCGTGCCCGATTTCAAGTGCAAACTAAAATTGAAATTTTTAGAAGAAAGCGCTTTTATTAATCAATTATGTATTCGCCATCATGTTTGGCAATCCACTCCCAACGTTCAACCAATTTACGGATGCCTGAGTCATAGAAATCGCGCGGTTTCTCGTTGAAAAAGGTGTCAAGGTGGTTTTTGACGTCTACCACATTTTTAAATTTTTTTCCATTCAAATTGTTCTGCAGCGATCGAAACAAATGATAATCAGAAGGTGCAATGTCGGGTGAATATGGGGGATGCGGCATGATTTCCCAATTCATCTCCTTCAGTTTGGCCAAGGTCGGTTTTGCAACATGTGGCCTGGCGTTGTCATGATGCAAAAGAACTCCTTTGCGATTGGCCAAAATCGGACGTTTTTCATCAATTGCTTTCTTCAATTCGACCAATTGCTGACAATACTTGTTGGCAGTGATCGTTTCTCCAGCTGGCAAGAGCTCAAAATAGATCACGCCTCGGATATCCCACCAAATGCACAGCAGTACCTTCATCGGATGCAATCCACCTTTCGACATCGGTTCCGCCCCTTCGTGTGCCTGTTTCCATGTTCTTTTGTGTTGAACATTGTTGTACAGGACCCATTTTTCATCACCAGTCACGAGCCGATCCAAAAAAGGTTCGTTTTTGATCCGTCGAAGCAAAGAAATTACTGTTGACATACGGTCCACTTTGTTCTTTTCACTCAACTGATGTGGCACCCATGTATGGAGCTTCAAAGTGTACCCAACCTTTTTTAAACGACGAAACGCAGTTGATTTGTTGACGTTCAATTCACTGGCAACCTCTTCCGTCGAAATACGTGAGTTATTCGCAACTAAAGTCCTTAAAACAACGTCATCAAGCTCAGACGGCCGTCCACTGCGAGGTTGATCTTCGAGGTTAAAATCTCCAGAACGAAATTTCGCAAACCATTTCTTTACTGTGCGGAGTGCTGGAGCACGGTCCAAATAAACTTCGCGAATATCTTTAGTTGCAGCGCCCACTGTTTTCCCTTTGCGGAATTCGTATAACATAATATGACGCATATGATCTTTTTCGTTGTTCATCTTCCATGCGTCTTTTCACTAAGCAACTCAAATCAAAATGAAGTTATTTTATGCTTGATTTACAGTTCGCCTTTCCAACGATATATAATATGTATATATTTCTTTCACGAGCGCCACTCTCAAACGATTCGTACGGCATCCAGCGGAATCGGGCACGAACTTATGCACTCATCCAATATTATTTTATTTCGATTCGTGGTTTATTTTGTTTTCTTTTATTTTATTTGATATAATTTATTTTAATTTAATTTACTTTATTTTAGTTTATATGAATTTAGTTTCTTTTCGCATATTTGATTTTATTTTATTTCATTTTTTGATGTTTTATAATTTTACATTATCTACTTTATTATTTTTTATTTGCTTTCGTTTAATTAAATTTTTTGTGTACCAAATTAAGTACATATAATCTTTTTTAATCAATTCAAGTCCGTTCTATTTAAATTTATTTAATTTTTTTTTAAGTGAAAATTTGCAAAATCTCATTGCAGACACAACAAAGCATGACAGCCAGACACTTTCGAGAAAATAAGTGCAAACACTAAAAAAAATATATATATTTTGAAACTTTTTCTGCTAAACAATTCGCAGTTACCCTTGATACAAGTGCATCTAGAGGTGTATATAAACTCACATATGTGGATATGTTTAACTTCTCAGCCGAATACTCAGAGGTTCACAGCCATCCTTAACACGTTTAAAACCGCTTTGATGTTGATTAATTGCGTTTGGTGTTGATTGATTTTTATTGGAAATATTGATAAAATTGAATTGAAATTAATTAGCGTGAAATTTTCACGCGATCGTTTGCTTGCCGTTGTTTTGGCTATACTTTCGTAGTGTGCGCGCTATTTTGTGTAACAATAACAACAAGAACAACAACATACATGAATATGGTAGCACTAGACACCCAATGTTCGGCTTGTCCATCTATCAATCGAATAGTTATATTTTCTGTGGCCTCAACGTGGGTTGCGTGGCTGCGCAATGCCACTTGCTGGGTTGACTTGACGTTGTTTGTTAGTTTTACCGAAGTTTTCACCGTTGAAAATGAATTTAAATGAAATTAAACAGAAGCCAGACGTTGTTGTACCCAAAGTTTATAATAAGTAAATATATACATAAAGACATAAGTGTATGTATTATGTATAGGAGTACACACACGTTCTGGTTAGATCTGTATGTATTTACATACATATGTTCAGTTGTCTTGTTGTGCCATTTTACGCAAGGTTTTATGTATGTACATAGGTACATACGTGTATGTGCCCTTTAACATTATTTATTGGCGAGAAATTTCAATATTTTTTTTGAATAGATTAAAGGAAAATACAATAAAAATAAGATTTTTTTTTTTTGTTTTTTTTTTTTTAAATTTTCATTGGGAATCATGCCCTAATAAATGGCAGATACGAGTACTCTTTGCAAGCCAAATTAGCGGTTTATGAGCGAAAAATTTGTTCTTAAAAAAGAAGCTCTTCTGAATCTGTTCAGCCGTTGAACGGTAAGTGGATAACGCTGGATTTGCTGGAAAAACCGCAAAAAAGAAACAAAAATATTTAATTCTATGTATCGAAAAAAGGTACAAAGGAAGAATTATACCTATGGCGAGTAAATCGTAATAATATGTTTTCGGAATCTCTTATATAAAAATCATAAAACATCAAATGTTGTTTTCTTGTTTTTGGTAAAGTATTTCTTTGCCCATTACCAACTCAACCAATAGGCCAAAGAGGCCTAATGTTATTTTTCCCAATTGCCCAAACAACAAAACTTTAAAGGAAGCAAACAACGTCGATTAAAGGACTTTCTAAACTGGTTAAGGAAGCGAAGGATATGGGTCTAGTAGTGAACGAGGTCAAAACGAAATATCTCCTGTCATCAAACAAAGAGTCATCGCATTCCCGGGTCACCTCTGACGTCACTGTTGACATAACTGACATAACTTTGAAGTCATAGATAACTTCGCCTATTTTGGAACCAACATTAACACCAATAACAATGTCAGCTTTTATATCAAATTGGACGATGACATCTGATGAGTCGGCATTAGAAGTCTATGAAAAATTAATTTTTAATATACGTGTTGGAAACGGCGCTCACCGCAGCCCATGGTACGAAGAGCTGTACAAGATATATATAAGAAACACAAACTGTGAATATATACATATATAAATATTTATGTTTATAAAAATCGGCGGGAATTGTTGAATGCTGATTAACAGAAAACAAAAAATTTATTTGATTGTTTTGCTGCCCGCTTCGAAATGTTTAAATATTCAATGTTTATGTTTATTTACATATAAACATTTAATACAAGTGTATTTATATAAACAATTTTATAATCGCAAATATTACGTAGAATTAAGGTATATATAAATATACGAAAAATAGGTATGTTTTTGTTGCTGTAAAAAAGTTTTATGTGGATCTTTAACTCACGTGAATTTTCTATAATCTACGCGGTGAGATTTGAAATCTAGTACTCAAAAGGGTTCAGAAAATAGCAATTTAATTTAAGCAACATTTTATTTATTTATTTATTGAGTTTAAGAAAGAATTTTAAGCTACCACAGATACTAAACAAAGTTAGTTATACGATTACAAATAAAAAAAATGCAAAATTTATGCATGCTATTCCATCAGGCCCGCCAAGGTAAGAGGGAAGTCATAAAAAATAAAAATTTCCAATGCATTACTTCGTCACTTTCTTATTTTTGGGCTACCGCGGTAGCCGAGTGGTTAGCATTACGTGCTGACATTCAGCCCCGGTTCAAATCCTGGTACCACCAACATCCAAAAGTCATTCGAAATTAATTTAAAATAAAAAATTAAGTTAAATATTGTAATTGCGGTCGCCCCTCGCCAGGAAATGTCAACCCCTCCGAGTGTATTTCTGACATTAAAATAAAGTTCCTCATAAAGAAACCATCAGCCGTTCGGAGGCGGCTTAGCATAAACTTAGCTCGACTGAAATCGCTTCAGCGGTTACAAAAGCCAATTAGATATATATATATATATATATTATTTATACAACTTAAATTATTTACATTCATTTCAATGATGGAGAAAAACATAAAAAAAACTAAAAAAAAATTATTTATTATAATTGAATGAGGCGAGTCGCCCGCGCCTGTAGCCAAAGGGTCTGAAAAATCCAGAACACTGCTAGCATAGCATAGAACTAACTAAATTTCTTTTTATATACAATATAAACATAATTTTTTTTTTCTTGCTTCAGGTAAATAAATAAATATGTATATTTTTTCTCTTAAATTTATTTACACAACTTGCAACAAACATGCCACACGCACCGCACTCATCAACACTCCATCACCGTACCAACAAAAGTTCGTTTCATCTAAGCGCATTTCGTTTCGTCAGTCTATCAATATGGTGATTAAACTTCATCAACAAGCGGACACAAATTAAGACGGAATATACAGACAAACACACAAACACACGCATGCGAATAATATAAACTTGAAATAGAAGGAAAAGTAGAGAAACATATTGATTTCCGAAAACAATTTATTGAATTTACTTATTTACTTTAATTTGTTGCTGCTGCTGCTGTTGTTGTTGTTGTTGCACTTGCTGTTGTTCACTACACACAACATTTTATTTTTTTTTGGTTGGCCAATAAATTGGCATTTGTTTGTGTTGTTTTGCGGCATCGATAAATATCGAAGCAACAAAAATCAGCATGCGCTATGCTGCAACATACAACAACAAGCTATGTTTACACATACGAGTACATATGTGATATATGCATGTATGTACATACATATATATTTGTATGTGGGCGTGCATTAACACATATGTACATATTATGATTACTTGTTTGACTTCAAAAGGGGCGTGTGAACGTGCAAAATCTGTCAGCATCTAATCACATCAATGCATGCCACGCAACGTGTGTATGTATGGTAAGTGCGCGTGCATTGCTGCAAGCGTCATGTGCCACATGTTGCTTGTGCTTTGTTGTAGTAAAAAAAATAATAATAATAATTAAACACTATTACTCTCGTGGCAGTAAGCAGGCCACCAACGTTGGTTTTGTTGCCACTTGAATGCGGTTTTTTCTTTAAATTTTTTTCTTATATATTTCTTTTTTTGACAGATTACGTTGCATGTCTATGTACGAGTATGTGCATGTGTTGTTGTTTCATGTGGTAAATGTTGACAATAAAGGTTGCCGCTGCAATTAGTCATTATTGAGTCATATAAAAATACATACACACACAAGCAACAGCCATCCATCAATGCAGCCAGTAGGTCAATTGACATGGAGAAAGTAGTGTAGAAGTGAGATAAGAGAGAGGGAGAGCGAAAGAGAGGGAGAGAGCGTAAAGTACAAGTATTTTTTAACAGTATTTACTTACATTCGCTTATGTATAGGTACAGTACAGTATGCCTGTACTCCTCCAAAAGCCTAGTACAGTAAAACTTCCCATAAGCGGGCACCAACATGGCCAGATTTTTTGCCCGCTTAAGCGAGATGTCCGGTTAATAGAGGTGTTTAATAAAATAATTTAATCAGTATTTGCTACTGTTCACTCACCAATATAATACTAATCAATTTGCTAATTGTATTACTTGTTTATGCATCGTCAGCCACCGCTACCTACCACTGGCATACGCTGAAATTTCCTCTGTGGCGCAATTATTGTACATATGTATATGCATGTTTACTTTAAAATCAATTTTTTTTATCTGACCGCCCGCATAAAGAGGTGCATACCCATACAAAAATTCATTTCGGGAGAGATAGACCTGCCCGCGCTCGGTCAATAGAACTGCCCGTTTCTCAGAGGTAAATTTGTATGGAAAATATGAAAAAGTTGAAGGAACTTGAAAAAGTGCACACTGTATATGTTTTATGGTAATAAGGAGAACAAAGACGACGCAAACTGGCCCCTTAGTTTCGTAGATATTCTAACCAAACTTGGTTAGTAGATATATTTTAATGCAATATCATTTGTCGGAACCAGCCAGATCGGACCATTGTAACATATACATAACCGAATTTACTGATTTTAAGATTTTTGATAATAAATCCATCAAAAAAGCATATAAGGGCGTGAAATTTTGGCACTCTAATTAAAGGTGTTTTTTTTAATAGCCTGCTTTCCGGTATAGGTCACTTTTGGAGTTGTAATATTTTTACATTTGGCAAGTAAAAACTACGCCAGTAATAAAAAAGGAGCTATACACGCTTCATGAAATTATTAAAATTCACTATAAAAGTTTCTTCGAAACTTATGAGGACCATTTTCACCTCGATGGCTACGTCAATGGGCTCGGAAAACCCAAAATTTATTGTCGAAATGTCTCTCCATACTCAACGTGTAACTGTTTGAGCCTTACTTTTTCGAAAATGAATGGGTTGCGCTATCGAAAGATGATTTATTATTTTTTTTTTCATGGCCGGAATTGGATAGTATTGATCTGGACAACGTTAACTTTCTACAAGATTAACGGCCATATCTCAGGAATGCATTTTTCGGCTTTATCACGGCAAAGTTTTTCTCGTTATGTAATATTTTTAAATAAAAAAAAATAGCAAAAAATTGTATGCTCGCTACTTGAATTTTTTCTCTAATGCGTGTGTTTTAAGCACTTTTTCTCCAAGTGCGCCGTGGAAACACCATTCAACATGATGCCTGCAACACTTTTTTCACCTCATTTAAAATTGAGCGAAATGTGACTTTTGCTGAAATTTGCAAGCATTTGAAGGTTTCAAATCGACAAATAATTGGAAAAAATATGTAGTTAGGCGGTTTTCAGCTATTTTTTCAATATTTTTATCAAATAAATATTTACGAATAGCCACAGGTATACACCTATATTGCCTACTTACCTGAATCTACGTGCAATTGTAAAGTGGTGCCTAATCTGGCTACTTCAGATGATTCGCAATTTGCTTGCATATTCCTGTGTCTTTGTCTATTTCCCGTTTATCGCATTCTACTCTGAAGTGGAAGGCAACATTGAAGTTATTTCTGGAGGATTACGAGAATCCGTAATATTGGGAAGAAAAGAGAATTCACTAAGTATGCTAGAATATTCTTTATAATAGCAACTAACAAGGAAGTGGGCACTCAGGCTGAGGGCTTGTGGTAGAAAAATTTGGAAATGCTTGCGACTTGCAGAACTTGAACTTTGCAAGCGAAGTAGCAGAATGTGAATATATAGAACGTAAAATGTAATCTATTATTTTTCTAATTTATTGAACTTAGAAAGATGACATTTTGTACCGCCAATTGTTGAAAATGTCGTTAAAATAATGGAAAACGGCAAGTCTGACCGTCTTTTAAGCACTGTTTCAACTTCCTAGGAGCTAAGCATTGTACCAAAAACAGTTTGGAACCACTTGAGAAAGCCTGGGTACCCATTTCTGAAATGGATGGTGAATCGTTATGAAAAGTGGATCATTTACTGAAACGTCAAATGGAAACGAAGCTTAGTGAGTAAGCACAAACGGTCTCCAAGATAGGATTGACGGCTAGAAAGATTGTGTTTTGCGTTTAGTGAAATTGGCAAGGAATCATCCCCCATGAGCTACTCTCCTACGACCAATTTTTAATTCTGACCTTTATCCTCAGGAATTGGACCGCCTGAAAGAAGCAAAGTCCCAGAAGCACCCAGCTTTGGTCAACAGGAAGGAGATTGTGTCTGATCACGACAACGCTAGACCACAAACATCGATAGTGACTCACCAGATGCTCCGAGAGATTGGTTGGAAAGTTCCAAGGCATACACCTTATAGTCTGGACCTCGAGTCAAGTGATTACCAACTGTTTCTGTCTATGGGGAATGATTTGGCCGGTGAAAAAATCGCATCAAGAGAAGCCTATGAAAATTGATTATTCTAATTTTTTGCCAATAAGGACAAGGGTTTATATAAGAGAGGCATAATAACTTTACCTTCAAAATGGCAAGAAGTTATTTTTAGTATAAATTGGATAATTCTATGGTAAGTGTACCTTCAATTTAATGCCGAAAATAATAGAATACTTTTTCTAGACCTAATATTTACATTTGTTCAGTTGTCATTTTGAGGCTTCTTCTCTTTTTATAATCAATGTTACTTACTAGTAATATTTAGCGAAAAATAAAAATTTTTGTTGGTAGTGAAATTTTAATTTAACAACTAAAAAATGTATGTACTCGTATATGTACATTTACCTGAAAAAATGCACCCAATAGATGGCGCTAAAATTATGTTATCAATAAAAATTGTATTGACTCATATTAGGAATGCATATACATATGGGTGAGAGCCAAAGGTTTTGTGGAATGGCGAATATCAAATGATTACTATATTTGTTTAATATTCTCTTTTGATGTAATCTAACTGAATCTTAATATGTTAACACTTCGTTAAGTATTTTTAATCTCCCTTGCAATATTTTTTCCCTTTTCCAAATAACATATATACTAGACTTTAGTTCAACAAAAACTAATAATTTTTTGATTTCTGCTTCATAATTTTTTATCAGTATACCACACCACAAAGTGACTGGCATGCCATACTGCAATCTAAGAAAATAATTTTGAAGTTTAAGTAGCTGAAAAGTCAATTTTACTTGCTTAACTGCCTAACTATTTAATATTTATATTTTAATGAAGACTCAATAAAACGCTTATAATTCGAAAAATAATAAATAAATTTTCAAAATTTTCATACAAAACTCAAACTTTTCACTAAATACCTGTGCATATACCTACAATAAAGTATTACTTATTTACACTTTTCAAATACGAAATTAATTTTTGTGCCAATCAATTTTTTTTTCACTCTCTGCACTTCATTAATGTTATCAGAACGATTAGCGGCACTGTTTGAACACACACTTGGAAATTAAGAAAAAGATGTGTGAGAAATTAACGCATTGCAGGTGTGAATAAAATTTAAATTTATGCCAAAAACTTTTAATGGAACATATACATATATTCTATATATGTATATGTGTGTTGTGGAACGGCGAACTTTTAAAAATATTCTGTTGTTTCCTTTAGATAGTCTTTTCATGCTTTCAATAGTTACGGTTGCTGGCATTGGATAATATGTAAATATTATTTTTTTAGATAATATTTAATAACATACACGTTTATATAGATATATTCTTGTATAGTTGTACAGATGTATGTGTAACACTAATTTATGCAAGCAGATATATTTATATACTTGTTTTTAAATATAATACTTCTTAGCCACAGCTGAAGACTACCACAAACACCTGGCAACACTACTTATTTACTTATTTACTTACTTAAGGTAAATTATTTGCTGATTAGCACTAAAAGAAAAATTTCGAAACTGGAATTTGCAAATTGCTTACTTCCCAGAATTTGTTTAAGGAATTTCGACGTTAAAAGATTTTCCCCATTTTTGTTTGAGAGATTTGAGCGTCTCATGGGCGCCGTCAGGTATAAAAAAAAACTAACAAATTCCCAACTGACTTTAAGCATTTTGAAAAATTTAGGTGTTTATATACTTATATACTACACAGACAGTAAAAATATGGCTGACCTACATTTAAGAATTTATTTTAATTTCAGATTACATACATATGTATATGGGGCTGTATAAGATAAATATGGGTTTCTAGAACAAAATTGTGGTTGTAGTTTTGCGTAATAAACGAATATATGTTACTAATATTAAGAAATACAGAAATTTATTTCAATTTATTTGATTTTAATTCATTTTATATATTTTTTATTTGATTTCACATAAATTAGTTTTATCTTATATTCTGAAATTTTTTATTTAATTTTATTTTCTTCTCATTTAATTTTAAATTATTTTATTTCATTATACTTTATTTTATTACGTTTAATTTTAATTTAAATTATTTTATTTGATTTCATTTTAATTTATTTCAATTTGTTCAGTTTAATTTAATCTGTTTTAATTTTACTTAGTATTATTCTAATTTAGTTTTTATTTTATCTTATTATTTTATTTTATTTAATTTTGCCTTTTTTTTCTTAGTCTTATTTTTTAATTATATTTATATTATTTTTTTTTTGTTAATTAGTTTCATCTCTTTTTATTTTATTTTTCTTATTTTGTTTTATATTATTTTATTCGATTTTTTTATTTCATTCTACTTTAATTTATTTCACTTTATTTTATTTTTCTTTGTTTTATTTTATTTTATTTTAATTAATATTATTTTATTTAAATTTATTTTATTTTATTTTATTTTATTTTATTTTATTTTATTTTATTTTGTTTTATTTTATTTTATTTTATTTTATTTTATTTTATTTTATTTTATTTTATTTTATTTTATTTTATTTTATTTTATTTTATTTTATTTTATTTTATTTTATTTTATTTTATTTTATTTTATTTTATTTTATTTTATTTTATTTTATTTTATTTTATTTTATTTTATTTTATTTTATTTTATTTTATTTAATTTAATTTAATCTAATTTAATGTAATTTAATTTAATTTAATTTAATTTAATTTAATTTAATTTTATTTTATTTTATTTAATTTTAATTAATTTTATTTAATTTATTGTATTTTATTTTATTTTATTTTATTTTATTTTATTTTATTTTATTTTATTTTATTTTATTTTATTTTATTTTATTTTATTTTATTTTATTTTATTTTATTTTATTTTATTTTATTTTATTTTATTTTATTTTATTTTATTTTATTTTATTTTATTTCATTTTATTTTATTTTATTTTATTTTATTTTATTTTATTTTATTTTGTTTTGTTTTATTTTATTTTGTTTTATTTTATTTTATTTTATTTTATTTTATTTTATTTTATTTTATTTTATTTTATTTTATTTTATTTTATTTTATTTTATTTTATTTTATTTTATTTTATTTTATTTTATTTTATTTTATATTATTTTATTTTATTTTATTTTATTTTATTTTATTTTATTTTATTTTATTTTATTTTATTTTATTTTATTTTATTTTATTTTATTTTATTTTATTTTATTTTATTTTATTTTATTTTATTTTATTTTATTTTATTTTATTTTATTTTATTTTATTTTATTTTATTTTATTTTATTTTATTTTATTTTATTTTATTTTATTTTATTTTATTTTATTTTATTTTATTTTATTTTATTTTATTTTATTTTATTTTATTTTATTTTATTTTATTTTATTTTATTTTATTTTATTTTATTTTATTTTATTTTATTTTATTTTATTTTATTTTATTTTATTTTATTTTATTTTATTTTATTTTATTTTATTTTATTTTATTTTATTTTATTTTATTTTATTGTATTTTATTTTATTTTATTTTATTTTATTTTATTTTATTTTATTTTATTTTATTTTATTTTATTTTATTTTATTTTAATTAATTTTATTTTATTTTATTTCATTTTATTTTATTTCATTTTATTTTATTTTATTTTTTTTTTATTTAATTTTTTTATTTTGATTTAGCATAGAGATGGATATTTTTTCTGCTTCGAAGGTGAACTATCTTGTCAAAGGAGTGTTGAGTATGCAGCTTAAGTAAAATAAGTAACATCGTCAATTTGTAACTGTTTTCTTTTTTCTCATAAAAGATTTTCTAGTCAATCGTGCGATTGCATCTTAATAAATCGGTCAATTATGATACCACTACATACTTTCAGGCCACATGTTGTTTTTGTTGTGGATTTACGGTACATTTCTAGCTCACTTAAGCCAGTGATAATTTTCAAATCAAACAAACCGATTGATTCATCGCACAAATCGGAATGTCTTACTTTTTACAAACATTTACCCCGCTATGCGTCCCACCATTGGATGTCGTTCTGAGAGATTGATAATCTGCGCTCCCTTACTACTTTACGTTTCGTTTCGCTTGTTATCTTTCTCAGCTACTTTCTCATTCCTTTTGTACCTATTTCTACGTTATAATCATCGACAATCGCTTGACGAAAGTCACCCATTTGCCATAAATCCACACATTCGCTCATTCAGACATATACATATGTATGTGTGCTGGTAGTGCGTTTGTTAAGACCAATAGCTTGCACTTCACGTGCTTGTGTGTGTGTGTGCTGTAGCTTGGCAAATGATCGATCGCACTTACGCATTAATTAACATTTTAATGAGCTTTTAAGTGAATTTAAGTGGATTTCTAATCTTGTGTCACGGTATACTCTGATCAGCTCTGATCCGCTCTGCTCTGCCGTGTGTACTCTGGTGCCACTTAAGCTGATTGAAGTGACGTTTCGAAGTACTCGTTGCAACAAAAACAGTATATTACCAATAAAAACAGAATTTCATGGCGAAGTTTGTTGAGGCTTTTATTGTTGTCTTGAACACCGTTATATAAACAGTATAGACCTACGGCTTAATGCCTATGGTATCAACGGATTTGTATGATGACTTCTTCAGCGATGTAAAAATATTTATTTATTTTAAGAAAGTTGAAAAGTTTTAGCTTTCCCATATATAAAGGCCTTAGTTCCCTTTCGCAACTTGAAGTCGTCTTTTGGACGAAAGCTCTCTTGGTAAACTAGTTTGCTTGAGGTGCGAAAAAATAAAGTCTCTGTGAAAAAAGAGAATAAAGAGGTGAGTTTTTCCGCCTTTTACGTTACCGTTACCTTCCAAATTTCCACTTGGCATTCTACTAGAAACCTAATAGATTTCCCTATTACAATGGCTTCTTAGTTGACACCTTCAACAAAGCCCACAATCTCTGCTTGGAAGGCAGAGATTTAGTGATGAGTAAACTGCATCATATTCAGGCACATCAGTGAGTATAATACACTCACCGATGGCCTTACCCATCGCTCAATCTGCCCTGATCGAAAAGGATTAGATGGCATCTATCTGCCAAAAGATTTCAGTTCCTCGGTCCCATTTTACGTTTAGACCGAGCATGTTATAATTTCTCTACCTGCTATGTCCTTCACGGGATAAAGCGTTATACGAAATTATAGAATTTTGAACTAAAAGTGATCTGTTTGGAGGACGAGCTTTTAGAAGGTCAAATGAGCACTCCTTTCAGTCTTCAAATTAGCAATCTATCGGCAGTGGGGGGAGAGAGAAAGAGAGAAATTCTACTAAAAAGTTATATTTTGCTGTATACCTTAAAAAGTCCACATGACATAAAGCTCCTCATAAAAAAACCATCAGCCGTTCGAGGAGGCGGCTTAATATAAATTGTAGGTCCCTCCATTTGTTGGAAAAAACATCAAGATGTAAATCAAATTGGAGGAGGAGCTCGGGCGAAAATCGCTTTAGTGGTTACAAAACGTCAATTATATATATATTTATATGTCTTAAGAGTTAATCGAATTTGAGTAACAACAAAGCGCCGGCGCCAGCCAAGTTAGCTACAAAGATGGCACAGAAAAAACAACAAAAACAATAAAAAAAATTCATGTGACTGATATGCAAGTGGGACAGAAAAGGTCTGCTCCTTTTCCCTGCAACATTTTTTTCATCTTATTTAAGAAGATTTTCTATGTTGTTCTTATTTTATTGTTTTTTTTTTTGTTTTCATACAATTTTGTTCTTTTTACTTATTTACATTTCCGTTTATTCATTTATTTATTTTTATTTTCGGTTTTTTCCTACATTTTTTGCTTTCTCATGCAATCTTTTTGATTTTGTGCCGCTTTGAAATGCGGACAGCATTCATACATACACACAAATCCAGGCGTATTTACTTACATATGTTATTATTGTTGTTTTTCCTGGTGTGCAGTACAAGTTGAAGGTGAAAATTGCTAAGTAAGCGCTTAAATGCTCATTCCAACACGGTCAACACGCAAGCGCACCAACAAAAAGGTACAGCTTCAAACACCTCCACTCACCGCCGCTTCCCGTCACATACCGCCACTCCACTCTAACCCTCGACATTTGTAAGCAAATATTTGTGTTGCTCATTCAACGCTCATAATGTGTCATTTGTTGACATTTTTTGACAGCACTTGCACCACAAAGGCAAACCAGCAAGCCAACAACCATTCTCAGCTATTCCGTACGGCAAACCTTTTCCACACAAACAGTGGTTATTTGTACTGTAAGTACATATTGTACCCACATAGTCGTACCAGTATCTACATATGAACATTTACATAAATATACGTGTTTGTATGTATGTACATAAGGTGTATATGCAAGCCATGAGCTTGTCACCGCGTTCATTTGTTTGCTTGTTTGTTTGTGTGTATATGGTATAGGGCTACGGTGTCATTTCGGTAGCTGATCAATAACAAAGGCGCCTCGTTGTGAAAGTGCTTGACAATTAGGAGATGAAAGAATTTATTATGTAAATTTATGAATGTGAAGGAGAAAAAAGACGGAATACTCTGGGCTCAAACGGAATGTGGCAGAGGGGGGAGGAAAAATATATGACTTCGTGGTTTACTATTTAAGATATTTTGAAATAAGAAATAAAGAAAGCTCTCAAGCCGATGAGGTATATACAATACAATATGCATATATACATATATGTATGTAACACTGACTCTTTTTTGATTTAAACTATTAATTATTTAATATAAAATTTAAATTTAAATATAAATTAAAATTAAAATTAAAATTAAAATTAAAATTAAAATTAAAATTAAAATTAAAATTAAAATTAAAATTAAAATTAAAATTAAAATTAAAATTAAAATTAAAATTAAAATTAAAATTAAAATTAAAATTAAAATTAAAATTAAAATTAAAATTAAAATTAAAATTAAAATTAAAATTAAAATTAAAATTAAAATTAAAATTAAAATTAAAATTAAAATTAAAATTAAAATTAAAATTAAAATTAAAATTAAAATTAAAATTAAAATTAAAATTAAAATTAAAATTAAAATTAAAATTAAAATTAAAATTAAAATTAAAATTAAAATTAAAATTAAAATTAAAATTAAAATTAAAATTAAAATTAAAATTAAAATTAAAATTAAAATTAAAATTAAAATTAAAATTAAAATTAAAATTAAAATTAAAATTAAAATTAAAATTAAAATTAAAATTAAAATTAAAATTAAAATTAAAATTAAAATTAAAATTAAAATTAAAATTAAAATTAAAATTAAAATTAAAATTAAAATTAAAATTAAAATTAAAATTAAAATTAAAATTAAAATTAAAATTAAAATTAAAATTAAAATTAAAATTAAAATTAAAATTAAAATTAAAATTAAAATTAAAATTAAAATTAAAATTAAAATTAAAATTAAAATTAAAATTAAAATTAAAATTAAAATTAAAATTAAAATTAAAATTCAAATTAAAATTCAAATTAAAATTAAAATTAAAATTAAAATTAAAATTAAAATTAAAACTAAAATTAAAATTAATATTAAAATTAAAATTAAAATTAAAATTTAAATTTAAAATTAAATTAAAATTAAAATTAAAATTAAAATTAAAATTAAAATTAAAATTAAAATTAAAATTAAAATTAAAATTAAAATTAAAATTAAAATTAAAATTAAAATTAAAATTAAAATTAAAATTAAAATTAAAATTAAAATTAAAATTAAAATTAAAATTAAAATTAAAATTAAAATTAAAATTAAAATTAAAATTAAAATTAAAATTAAAATTAAAATTAAAATTAAAATTAAAATTAAAATTAAAATTAAAATTAAAATTAAAATTAAAATTAAAATTAAAATTAAAATTAAAATTAAAATTAAAATTAAAATTAAAATTAAAATTAAAATTAAAATTAAAATTAAAATTAAAATTAAAATTAAAATTAAAATTAAAATTAAAATTTAAATTTAAATTTAAATTTAAATTTAAAAGTTATGAGAATAAAAATAAAATTAATACAATTTTTAAAGCTAAAAAAAAATTAATTTAATATTCAATTTTTTTTTTATTTGGATGTTGATTTTTGACTTTTTGTTATATATGTGGTGCACTTTATTTTTACTGTTGCTATCTAAAATATGTAATTAAATACAGAAAAAATACAAGTACATGAAAAGTTAATTGTTTATGCCAATTATAATGGAAACAATGAACACAAATAATTCGTTGCGGTTGACTGTAATTAAATTATATAATAAACCAAATTCGGTTGCCAACCGAATTTCTAGCTGCTAGAAAAGAAGGAATCGTTCTTGTGCATAAGGTGGGATCAAAAAAGTTTCTAATGCAATTCTTTTCATTATAAATATTTTTAAATAATTAAAACAAAATAAATAATACGAATAAAAATTGTATACAAATGAAGTAAATAAGATTAAATTATAAAAAAATTAAGACAAGAAAATTAAATGTAATAAAATCATATAAGTCGCAACCAAATACACGTAAGACAAAACAAAATTAAATAAAAAAATGTATACAAAAAAAATAAAATATACGGATTTATGTACCAGATTTATACAACGCTAATTAGACTAATCCTACTCTACGGCGTCACCCTATGGTAGGCGGCACTCGAGAAAATTACTTTCAGAAGCAAACTAAAGAGAGTTCAATGGTCGTAACAGGAGCCCAGCCATCCACAGACCACCCCAAAAGTACTGCTGACTTACACGCGGGCTGCAAGGCAATTAGATTGAAGGCAACTAAACTTTAAAAGAACTGTAGGACATGCTAAAATATTATCTCTTGCAGAAATGTCGCAGGAGCTGGATTACCTCACACTTCACTTAGTGGCTTACAAATCTATCTCAAAGAGAAATGATTGGGAAAAAACAAACGCCCTCAATCAGAGAACTATAGACATCTTTACGTATAGCTTAAAGCTCGATGAAAAAGTGAGCTGTGGAATCCAGACCAGAAAAAAATATATCAACCAATCTTAACCTTCCAGACTAATTGAGCATATACAGGCCATTGTTTAAAGAGGCTACACGGGAAAAGAATGGGCTATCACTCTAATGATTTTTGCAGCAGCTGTGCGAACGTAGAAGAAGAAGAGTATATTGGGCACTGCCTCTGACACTGTCCAGCCTTGACATTTAACAAGTTTCTCGGGAAACACCTCTTAGACTGTCTCGAAGGGCTAGCTTTTTATAAGGTACACGAAATGGGTCTTTACCTTCTCATCTAGGAGACTCACCTAGGAGACTTATAGAGGTATCAATATGGGCATATTGGCCTAAGTGCGTTGGTCACTGGCATGAACTTAACTATATATATAAAATATATAAAAATAAATTAAATATAAACTACAAAATTAAATAAAATGAAATAAAAGCCACGAAAATAGTAAACAATCCAAAATAAAAAAAAAAAAACAATATAAAATAAAAAAATAAAATTAAATAAAATAATATTAAATTAAAATTAAATAAAAAAAAATGAAATAAATAAAAATTAAACAAAATAAAATATACAATAAGAAAATGAAAAATAAAAAATAAATAAAATGAAATAAAATAAAATAAAATAAAATAAAATAAAATAAAATAAAATAAAATAAAATAAAATAAAATAAAATTTAATTATGTTTTAAATCAAATTAAAAAAAATATATTAATATAACAGGAAATAAAATAAAATAAAATAACTTAAATGAAATCAAAAATTAAAATAAAATAAAACAAAATAAAATATAATAATATGAAATACAATCAAATTAAATTATATTATTTAAAATAATTTCAAACAAAGGAAAGTAAAATAATATAAATTCATAAAGTAAAATTAAAAAAAAAATTAAAGTAGTATTATGAGTGAAAAAAATTGCAAACTTATAAAACAGATTATTGGAAAATATTCTTGAATTTTAATTGTTCGAACATTTGTGCGTTTCCCTCCACATTTTCGTATAGATATTTGTATGTATGTTGCTTGTACTGTCTGCATAAATTTTACGCATGTTAATTGCTTGGCAACAACAACATCAATGTTGTACATTTTTTGTTTCTAATCGTTTGCAACAAACCGAGCGAGCACACAGCCCAACAAGATTATTGGGCAAGTCATTAAGCACACACGCGCACTCGCCAACAAATGCACACACGCAAACACATACAAAATAAATATTGCTGATGTAGCATAAATAAAATATCTGATTGCATTGCAAAACGTGTATGCGAATTTTCCTCGCCCTTCCACAAACCTTTTGCTTTCCTTTCCAACAACCATTAAACGGACACGCATTTCGATTTTTGTAACAAAGTTGCAATCGAGCGATTCATCGATCGATCGATCAATAGAGGCGGGAGAGGTGGCGAGTTGGCGAGTTGGCAACGCGAATGTGGCAACCTGCTGTGATATCCTGCGGTGCGTTCAAATGCACTACTGCACGTACTGAGCGGCTGTTAGCAGCTTTTCGCAATGCTTATGGTGGGCGTTGTCGGCCGGGGGTGTCGCAGGGGGCGATCGGGGCGAGCATTTTCAACACGCTGCAAATCAAATTGGCATACAATAAAAATTATTTGCGTAACCTTGACCATGTTGTGGTGTGCAAAAGCCAATTAAAACAAAAACAGCAACAACAACAACAACAGCAAGAACAATAATAACCATAGTAAAATCAACAACAAACAATTTATAACAATCAACAGTGGCAAATTAACGCGCGCCATAGTAAATGCGCCGTAACTATTTGCATGGAGAAAAAAATAAATATATGTATGTATGTATATAGAGATATATATATGCGAGTGTGTGTACGGGCAGACTAATTTTGCATATAATTTGCGAAATCGAGCAAACTTTTCCTCTCCAGACAACAAGAAGTTGGCAACAGGAAAATAAAGGTAAATAAGTGAAAATTTGATGCCAAGTGGACCCCACCTTCCTGCTCTGCTGCTCACTCCTCATCACTTTACCTCAGGGTCTTAGCACACTGGCGGCAAATTAGGCAATTTTTTATATTTCAAAGAGTTCGGCAGTTTCTTGACGCCACTCACTTTTCCTTTCTTTCCACTGAACTTTCACATGAACTTTTCTTCCAACTGCTTCCTCTGTTCTCCTATTCTCGTATATATATGTATGTAGGTATATTTATATTAAAATAAAGAACTATTTTCAGCAGGAAAAAATTTAAATCCATTTAATTGATTTCCTATAAAAATTGTAAACTAAAGCATGCAAATCGCAAAATCAACAACAAAAACATAGAAAATTAGCAACAATATATGCAGTAATTTTCATGCGAAAATCGATTGGAAAATACGCGTACGCGTACACAGTTGGAATAATATGATTTTATATGTATGTGTAAACATTTAATTTGGACTGAACAAAAAAATTTAATTGAGCAAAAAATAATCAGAAAATCGTGCGCGCGAAAACACACAAAATTTCTGTATACACAGTTCTACATACATATATTTATGTAAATAAATCTTATTTGAAAATTTTTATATGTGAAACTATTTATTTTAAATTGTTTATGCCGCGAAGTAGCGCGAATATTTAAGTGGAAAACTCACGTTTCACACTTGAATTTTTCACGCCCCCCAAAAAAGTGAACAAGAAAATGAGTAACTGTAAGCAAGTGGCAAGGTGATGGCAGTGGATCATCTTGGAACAATAAGAAGGGCCAGGATTTCTTAACAAAAAACTACGATATTACTTATAAACAAAGTGAAACGAAAAAAATTTATATGAATTAAAATTAAATTAAATTAAATATATTAAAATAAATTTTGTATTGATTTATTTAAATTCAATTAAATAATATTAATTTAAAATAAATAAACTTAAATAAAATAAAATGAAACAAAAAGAAATAAAAATTAAATAAAATAAAAAATTAATATAAAATAACATAAAAAAATAAACAAAATACAATAAAGTAAAATAAAATAATTTAATCTAATGTAAAATTAAGTAAAATCAAACAAAATACAACAAAATAAAATTAAATTATATTAAATTAAATGAAAATTAAATAAATTAAATTAATTAAATTAAATTTTATGTAGTTAGTTAAAATAAAATAAAATATAATAATATAAAATAAAATAAAATAAAATAATATAAAATAAAATAATATAAAATAAAATAAAATTAAATAAAATTAAATTAAATTAAATAAAATACAATAAAATGACATTAAATTAAATTAAACTAAATTAAATTCAACGAAATTAAATCAAATTATAACAAATAAACTTAAATAAAATTAAACAAACAAAAAATAAATAAATAAAATAAAAAAATAAAATACAATAAAATAAAATAAAAATAAATTAAAGTAAAATCAATTTAAATAAAATAAAAGAAAATAAAATTAAATAAACCTTATTTAATTAATTTAAATTAAATTTAATTAAATTGAATGAAATAAGGTAAAATAAAATAAAAATAAATTTAATTATTTTAATTAAATATTTTTTTTTTAAATTAAACAAAATAAAATTAATTTAAATAATATAAAATTAAATAAAATTAAATTAAGTAAAAATTAAATTAAATAAAGTTAAACTTATAAAATAAAACTTATAAAATAAAATAAAGAAAAATGTATTTATTTTAATTAAAGTAAATTAAATAAAATTAAAGTATATATAAAAAAAGAAAATAAATACAATAAAATTAAATCAAATAAGTTAAAGCCAAATGAAATAAACTAAAATGAAATGAAATAAATAAAATTTAGTTAAATCAAGTTTAGTTCAATAAAATAAATTTAAAATAAAACTAAACAAGAAAATAAAGTAAAGTAAAATAAACCAAAATACAGCAAAAAAGTAAAGGAAAATTTAGTTAAATTATATTTAAAAAATTAAAATAAATTAATTTAAGTAATAATATTGAATTTTTTAAGTTAAAATAATTTAAATTAAATTATATTGAGTGAAATAAAACCAAAAAAGATAAAAAGGACAATAAAATAACATATAGAAAAATTAAAAAAATAAAATATAAGAAATAAAAATAAACAGATAAAATTGAATAAAAATATTTATATATGCCTATATATATTTGAAAATGTGTCCTAAAATTAATTTTCGAGTCTAGGAGTAGGCAATTTTCTTGCAATTATTTTTTTGTTATATAAGGACAGATATGTTGGACTCCTGAAAAGGACAATAAACCTAGGCTTAGCAATAGCCGTATTTAATGAAATGAGTTTCGATTTTCTCCAACTTTATTTTGAAATATTAAAACTTAAAACTGTGATTAGAATGACGATAACTTCACTCCTCAGGCGTGTTTTATATATAATTGTAATCGCTGAAGGGATTTTCGAGAAAGCTCCTTCATCAATTTGTGGTATGTGTCTTAATGTTTTCCCAACAAAAGGAGGGACCTACAATTTACACTAAGCCGCATGCGAACGGTAGTATGCAATGGTAACCAAATGGATATTGAGGCAGCCAAACGAAATAGCGAAAATTCAATAATCTTCACCACTGTACGATACAGCAACGCCTGACTGCCTTTCTGCCTGTTGCCATCTTGATTTTCAGCAAAATCTCTCGCTCTAAGTGGCACGACGTTCAGACTTCGAAGGAACTGACAAGCAAACATGCATATACTCGTACGAGTATATACATATGTATTGCACTGCCACCTGTAAAATATTGAACGTTGGTCAAGTTGAAATACACGATATTTCTTCTCGTTTGCAAAAATAATTTCATTAAATTTTCCGCTGAAATAAACAAATGTTAATTTGCCAAAGTGGATTTTTCGCACGCAAACACATACGCAACATACATATACATTAATTAATTTGTGTATGCGTACATACATATACCTAAGACTTTCGTATAAGAAAACTTCAGTTTTATACAAAAATTGTTTATAATTATTGCAAAAATGTATTCCTACATTTTAGTATTTCCAAAACATAAATAAATCACTTGGGAATAAAAATACTCAAATAATCTACTCAATGAGCGCATAACTGCGCTCTCTGTGGGAGCGCTTATTTTTAATGAATTAATAGACTCAAAACTCTCACTCACTTACGCTTAGTCGGACTCAAACTATCAGCAATGAGTATGTTATTTATATTTTTCTTTAACAAAAATTTATTGTCTTGAGAGTAAAACATCCAAATTTCTCAAAAATTTTATTGTAGTAGCATCGGGTACGCGTTTTATTTTATTTTTATATATTTATTTGCAATTTATTGTAATAGAAAATTTCTTTAAAACACCTTCGTTGTTCGTCGGTTTTTTTGTTTTATTAATTTCTTTATTTTTATTTATTTTAATTTTGTATTATCCTACAAACCATTAATTTTTCTTTACTTATTTTCCATAATCATTTGTTGTGTATATTTATTGTTTTTTCGAAGTTGTTTGGTTTATCATCTCTGGCGGCTGCCGTAATAGGTTTTGTTGTGTGCGAGTAGGTATGTATATATGCACTTGTGTGTTATCTCTTTGAATTGCCAATTAAATTATGCAGAAAATGAAAGTATTAAATAATTTTTAATTCTTAATGTACTGTAGAAATTTCAACGTAAATTTCAATTTCACGAAAGCTAGAATTTATAAACAAAATTATAAAATCCCGCATGCAATAAATAATAATAATTAAAGGGAATTCTTTCAGTAATATATTCATTGCATTATAAGATTGCGCATTTTGCTTGCAAAATAATTTAGAAAAAACTTTAAATTTTACCTGTAAATTTTATTAATAGGTAGGCGTATTTCAAGGTGAATTTTCACAAGAAGTCACACGTAGGCGTATTTTTGAAAATTAAGCAGAATGCATTGTTGATGTTTATGGTTTTACTACATGACTTAATTAAATAATCTTTAAATTTTACGAAAATAATAATAATTTTTAAATCGTTTGCGCATAAAATTCTACAATGTTTAAAAAAAATGTAAAAATGAAATTCTTTAATTTTATTTCGAATTTCGATATTTGATTTTTTTCCTCGAAAGTAGAAATTATCTTAAGGCTTTATTTTTATAATGGGTGTTTCCAGAACAAATAAAACGCAAATAATTCACTGTTATGGCCAAGAATTTCGCTTTATTTTGAGGATAAGGGTTTGTCATTATGATTTAAAATAGATTTTAGACAATTGACCGTTGCGACTGGTTCGTATGAATTCCACCTGGGAGGCTCCATTTTCCACCCACTTTTGCAGCAAATAAGCAATAATGCGTCGAATATTCTCTTCCAAGGCTTCAATTGGCTCGGGCTTATCTGCGTGAACAAACGGCTTCATATTATCACACAAAAAATTGTCTGGCGGTGCTAAATCGCACGATCTTGGAGACAACGCCACAGATCCACTTTCAACAAATTGATTGCTTCGTTGGCTATATTGCAAGTGGAGCCGTTATATTACCACCACAGGTCGTTCACATCAACAGCCTCCAATTCAGGCATAAAAAAGTGATTAATCATGGCTCTTTAGCGTTTTCCATTAACTGCAACAGTAGAAATATGGACCAATGTTTTCCTCTGCCTATAGAGCATACCAAAAATTGAGCTCCACAACAATGGCTTGTAGATTATCATCACTGCAAATGCGCTAATATTGCTTATTAACGTGCCCAATCAACCAAAGGTGAGCTTCAGCGCTGCCCAAAAAAAAAAAAAAAAGTTCTTGTGAAAATCGGGTTCAGTGGCCATCTCATTTTAGGCCTATTCACCGAACGTGCGTCGAGCTTGATGGTCGTTCGTCTTCAATTCTTGCACGGGTTGTATTTCGTAAGCCAGCTGGTCAAAATTCTTCCGCACAATCTGCTAGGGCTCTAGATACCCGGGTATCGAGCACTGTGAGCAGCTCAATACTCATTCGTTGCTCAAATGATAGTTTGAAATTTTTCAAAATTTAATTTTGTTCGTCAAAATTTCTTTAGTATTTCAATGAGTTTTACACTTTGCATAAATAAATTAAAATAATAGAAGAAAGTTCTGGGAAAAAAGCTAAATTTTTTATTCAAAATGCTCGAATTGCACGAGCTCAAGTTCGCAGTAGCGTCTTCAGTACGCAGTGTACGGCCTCTCTGATGATGGCAATATGGGCATGTTGCTCGAAAGACCTACTCCTCTCAACGATTATGTCAACCAAATATTGGATGCAGCACGCGATGTGTTCAGCGAACTTGGAATAAATTTCCAAACTTGAAATAAATTTGCTGTTCCGTAGTAAGTCTGCTTATTATGAAAAAGCAAAAGCAAATGATAAATCCAACGTCAAAAATACCAGTTTCGAAAAGAGAATTGTCTGATTGCAAACCACACGTCATCAGACTTCAACCCGCCCGATGACCCAACTTTTCCACCACTAACTGAGTTTTCGCAGCATTTACGTAGCTATAAAATAGATAGCTTTGGAATGGTGATCATTTCGGGCTTATTCCCACCCATTAACGTTTTTCTACTCGCCAATTTAAAAAACAAAGTTTATTTTCTAACGAGACAAGATTTTTAGGCGAAAGACAAAAGATTTTTTTATTTGATTTAATAATCCACTTGGCGGCCGCGGTAGCCGAGTGGTTAGCATTGCGTCCTGCCATTCGGAAGACTCGGGTTCATATCCCGGTGCCACCAACATCCAAAAGTTATGGAAAATTAATTTAAATAAAAAATTAAATTAAATTTTCTAATTGCGGTCGCCCCTCGGCAGGGAATGTCCATCCCTCCGAGTGTATTTCGGAAATAAAGCTCCTCGTCAAAAAACCGTCAGCCGTTCGGAGGCGGCTTAGTATAAACTGTAGGTCCCTCCATTTGTTGGAAAAACATCAAGACGCAAAAACCACAAATTGGAGGAGGAGCTCGGCCGAAAATCGCTTCAGCGGTTACAAAGCGCCAATTATATATATATATATAATCCACTAGGCCGGTTGGATGTCAAAACAGGACGCATCGCGCTACTCGATAACAGTGCATCCGTTTGCCACATATAAATTCTCAATGAAACTGTCTTCCAGTTATCGAAAGCCAATTCTCACATTCAAGATGAGAGATTATTTCTCCCACCTTAACCTTCTCCACCATCTCCTTAGAAAAACTCCTAAGGTGTATGCATGCTATTCTATCAGGCCTGCCAAGGTAGGAGGGAAGTCATAAAAAAATAAAAATTGCCAATCCATTGTTTTGTCACTAAATCATTTTATTTTACAAAACTGGCGTTAAGCAACACCATAACCTCCGTCAGATTTGGGGAGGACCCTTTGATACCAAACGAGGCTTTAGTCAAGGTGATTCCTTATCTTCTATTTATTGCTGGGCAAAATAATACAAGCTGCCGAGCTAAATAGGGAAGGTACAATTTTCTATAAGAGCATATAAGAAGCGCCTCGTGAGGTCTGCTTTCTCCAGACTGGATATAGAAGCGAATCGAATGGGTCTGGTAGTGAACGAGTGCAATACGAAATACGTCCCATCATGAAATTAACAGTCATCGAATCCGCGGAGGCCACCTTCTTTAACAATAAAAAATTGCCCCAAGAAACCTGAACAAATTTCTCTCACTTTGCCATTCTACTGGAATTTGTCACAAAAAAAGAAAAAAAAAATGGAAAATAGTAAAAAAAAAACGTACAGCAAAAACAATTCTAAATGGTCAACTGTTTGTCTAAGAGAAATATTTAAATAAAAGAATAATAATTTAAACTATAAATAGCACTGAATGTTGTTATGTCCAATTGTTTATGTAAATCAACTATAACAATGTTTGTCTTAATTATAAATTATTATTATATTTTAACTGTTGTTAATATTTTCTACACCTTGTCACTTACATACCCGTACATACACATGCATACAAAGCCACATGCGGCAAAAAAATGTGTAGAGAAATACATTTACGAGTATGCATGTACATATGTAAATTGCGCTAATTATATTAGCACTCATTTTGTAACTGTGTAATGGATATGCAATTAAAACAACAACAAAAGTAACAAAAACAAATGCTATATTTTTTGTTTTATTCTTTCTTTTTTTGCCTTTTTTTTTGCTTTTTTTGTGCCACAAAAACCGACGGGGCGTATAAAATGATATTCACAATTCACTTGACTTACACTTGTGTGCATATGTATTTATTCATTACATGTATGTGTGTATGTATGTATGTGGATAAGTAAATAAATTAATAGTTGCAGGAAAAAACCTCGGAAAAATGTGAATTCCTCGAAAAAAAGGCAGCAAACTAAGTCAAAGCTACTAGACAAGTGTGCCGCAGGCCTACAAATGCATGCCTACATGCGTATGTACATATGTATGTCTGTTTGCTTATGTGTAAATTTATTTATTTGTATTCTAAAAAAATTTTATCACAGATCAAAGCAAGCTCAACACGTAGAATGCGCTTTAAAAAGCACTTTTTTTCATACACGAGAGTATGTTATATATGTATGTATGTATGTATGTACATATTTATATGTTTATCGGTGTGTGGGTGTAATACGATGCAGTCGACCGCAAAATGTTTTAATTATAGATCACCTACTGTGCTATTTTTAAATTCTAGTTAAATTAATTTAGCACTACATTTGTTTATAGTGGTTTTGTTGTTGCTTTATTATTATTATTTATTTTTAACTTTTCACAACATTTAGACACACTCCTTAATGGTGAATAGTTATGTACATACTCGTATATGCACATTTTTTTATTATTTTATTTTTTATTTATAATTTTTGTAGATATAAATATGTATATGTACGTACATATCGTATAAATATGTTTGTAAATATTTCAGTGAAAATATTTATTTATTTCGTCAGTCTTGGCTTGTCACCTTCGCTTTGCTTTGCAGCCGTTTTCTCTGATCGATCGTTTCAATTTGTGCTGCTGGCAGACAGCAGGTAGGCTGGCAGGTATGCTGGCTGAGCAGGCACTCGTGATAAAGATATCCGCATCTAATTTGTGATGGCGGGAGACATGCCGAAAAATAAATATACATATAAATTCCCATTATAAATGATTTACATTTTTTTTTTTAATTTTATTTTATTTTAACTACATTTTTTCTTTACTTTTTTTTCATGCAACAGAAATTCAGCTTCCTACTCTCCTTCCAGCTTTCGAGAGTGCAAATTTCTTTTGTTTTTTTTTTTATTTTTGATGCCACATTTTTGAAGAGATTAACGAATTTTTTACGAATTGTTGAGTTGATAAAATCAGATAACTTCTTTATGTAAAAAAAGCTATTGGCTTCAAATAAAGGTCAGCCAAAAAATATTGGCTTAAAACGAAGGTCAGCCATTTTTTGAGAATTTTTTGATAATATATGTAAATAGGTCGTTAGGTATAGCAGATGTCTGACGACGCACCTAAGACTGTAAGAGGTTCCCTGTGGTACCACCGGGACTAAAGCTGTCCTCATACTATCATGTGGACTTGATAAAGTTAAATAGTTTAAACATCTTCCGAGATTTCATAAAAAAAGCGAGACTGAATCTATTCCAATAAAAAGCCTTGCTTCCGCTTAGAAGGTGTTCTTTTGTCTCTTCTTCTATTTCTTGGCAGCTTCTACACTAACCTTTGTATCATATACCTAGCTTAATCGCAAGTCTGCCAATAAGATTCTTATAAGAGTTCTTACTTATTTCCTCTTAAATTTCAAAAATCGAAATGTGGTGCTATAACCAATGCTGGCCATATTTGTTTGCTTATTGAGCAAGACAGGGATTGTTTCCAGTGAGACTCAGTCACATATTTAACATATTTTTCGGTTCTCCGGCTAGAAGATACAATGAAGAAGGCGAACAGAATAAGTTATTGGATCCGATGCAAACTCACACCACACTATCTAGAGCTCTAGTGACATCAAGATTCATGGTGAGTTCCTACAGTCAACACCTGACAGCTTAGCGGAAGAACCTGCAACGTGACTAGACAGCTTTTACCTGTACTGGAAGCTAAAAGATTTAGGGAACTAATCCACCTAGACCACTTCACCATTAATTCAAGAACGGCCATACTAACTGGACACTGTTTAATGGGACTTCACGGTAGGAAGATGCGATACTTTTCCAATAATTTTTGTCGTAGCTGCAGGAACGAAGAAGAGGAAAAGCCTGTGAAGCACTAACTGTCCAGCCCTAAGCATGACACGACATAAATAGACTTCACTTCTTTGGATGTCTGGCTGGTGTGACAACGGCATGAAATGGTTCGTACGTCTCTGAGAAGGTGAGAAGTACTCTACAGCGATATCACAACGGGCCTTCAGCAGTAAGTGCGCTGGTCGCTCTCATCAACAACCGTATCAACTCAACTTTACAAGTAGCCTAATTGTATTTAGAATAGCTGTGGGTCTTGGAAATTATTGCATATATCTTGTGAAGTAGGATCAAGATATTCCCCCACTTTTTCTGCTAGTAACCTAAGAGGCTCTAATGAACTCAAAGCCGCTTAGTTATCTAGAAATATTATGATTGTATATATTATAGCACTGCAGAGATATGGTAGTCGAAAGGCTATTCTGGTATCATAAAATACTGAAAATGCATTATATAGATTGGACTCACAGTACAGATACTTATCTCTATGTCCTTGTCCACCTCACTCCTCTCAGGACAGGTGGGAATATTGAGGAAAAAATTTAGAATGTCTCTTATTACAGGTAACTATGCCACCTAGATGGTATAATACCTATTTCCAGAAATGGATCTGTTCTAAGAGATCTGCTATTACATATCCTTGCAGGTCATTGTATACTTTTCATACATTTTCCTGCGAATTCCAAACCAAGATACCATATGTCATAAGTGATCCTACCATAGCCTTGTAAAGCCAGTGGGTCCCACCATCCTTTTACAGGTATAAATCCTACAGCAGCCTTCTTTCCCTGCCTTCCTTTCCTAGCTTCCAAGTTCGGTTTCTATGAGAGCCTCCTATTTAAAGTTAGTCACAAATATCGTAATTTCTCCTGCTAATAGTAGGTACCACTTCGTCTTAAGATGTACCCCCTGGCCTAGTTGTGAACCTGCCCTGAGGCATATGTTATTAAAAGCATCATCTATGTCAAGGAAGACTATAATAGTGTATTCTTTTACACCTAGAGATTTTTCAGTCTCTACAAACACGGAGTTCCATGCTATATAAAGTCTTTTGGATTACTTTGAGAGATTTTATAAGTCTTAGAATTTATATTTTAAAATTATGTGCCTCAGAGATTGCTGAACCAGGAATATTTTGATACGCTCTAGCAAATTGAAGCAAGCATACTTGAAATTTCCTCTCATCTTCCGTGCTTAGCACATACTCAGAAGTATGATTCTCTGAGCTGCATGGGAAGTAAGTATGTATTGGTAAATTTAATCATTCTTGGTTTTTGAAGGCTCCAATATTAGACATACATTTTGGTATTATTTGTGTTATACAAAAGACTTCTTTTTGACCTAGTCAACGTAGCCGTTATCTCTTAATTTGTTTGAAGCAATGTCGTCATACATCACATGCAGCTCAGCTCTACCATACTTTCTGCGATATTCGTTGTAAGCGCGACTGAACTAAGAAAAACTTTGTAAATGCCAGTCTGACCGTTACTATAGCCTAAGATATTCCGGACTGAGCGATTCGGTCTTTTGAGACTTTTGTGCTAAGCAAGGCTATCTTTTAGGACCTCTGGAGCTCACCGAATTCAGTCAGTCCAAGAAAGATTTTCCATTCAAGTTTTAGATCTTTTAGCACACCCAAAAAAATTAAATGAAAACACATTATTTTCGACATTTGGCACCTCTAAACCCGAAGTCGTCCGTTTCCGTCAAAGCCTGTAGAAATCACTGCCTTTTGTGGGAGTGAGGAGTCTCTTTGCCGAAGTACTCGTACCTGGCTAGAGCATTCGGCTAGTTCTTCGTGCGAAATTGTGAAATTCTTATTCAATAATCTTTATTTCTTAGTCAGTGTTGTCAGTAATAGATCAAAACTATTTTAAATAAAAGCAAGGAAAATTACAACAACAAAAAAAACAAGAGCTTACAACATTAATATGAACATCAACACCGATTGTCACCGCAAAATGCGGAAAACTTGGAATCTCAACTCGGCTCAGGCAGCCTAGATATACGAATACAGACATATGTATGTATGTATATACGTATTGTACGTTTGTCACACAGCGAGGGAGCAAAGTAGAATATGAGCACGCAGTCGCTTACAAGCATCATATTTCCTTATCAGCGAACGACGACGGTGTGTAGCGACCAACAATGGCAACAACGGGCAACCACAACACAACGCAAAGCGGCAGCAGATAACCACTCACCCAACACAAGGCAACACAAGGCAACACAACACAACACAACACAACGCGAGGCAGCGAAATTTTGAACGCACACATACGCACACGCACAATACGAGTGCAATGACAGTGTGTTAGGCGAGGTGGACGATGGGTGCAAGGGCAGCGATTAGGATGGTGGTGGTGGCGGCGGTCTTTCTTACTCACACCCGGATCTCTTAACCACCAACACCGCAGCCACTTAGTCGCTTCATCACCTCGCCGCTTGGCATATTTTGTTCGGTTATTGTTTGTGGTTGTTATTGTTGCTGATATTGTTGTTGTTTGTGGTGTTTTAGTATTTTTTATTTCTTATTTTCCTATCTTTGACGCTGCCGTTTGCTGTGCTATAAATTCAAACTCCGCAGAATTTACACTAATCCAATAGCTTTGTTGTTATTATCGCTGCTGCTGCTGCTGCTTCTTCTTCTTCTTCTTCATCTTCATTTTCTATGTTTTTTTTTCTCCTTTATTAATTTAATTTCTTGACTTTAATTATTAATTTATTTGTGACATACAATACGGAATGTTAATGTGTATGTACATATGAATGTATATATATATATATATAAATATTATATATCTGTGCGTGTATATATGGTAAGCACATTTGAAAAGCGTGTTCACGTCTGCTCACTCAGTTGTCAGTTGAACTCTTTTTCATTTTGTCACTGCGGTTTGCCTCCACAGCGGTTAGCCGAGGCGGTTTCGAGACTTGGTACGCGCCGTCACCCTTTTGAAATTCACTTCTTTTTTTGCTCAACTTTTGCCATCGGTCTATATACTCGTACATACCATACACGCAGATGTACTTGTCTATTGGTTTATTTTCGTAGCCACAGTGACTATCTTTATGTCTGATTTTGTATTTTATTGTAATTCTTCTGATTCGTCCTCTTCGTCTTCTTCTTGTTCTTCTTGTGCTCATTACAGGAGTGTCTCTATAATTGTGCAGTATTAAGAAGAAGAAGAAGAATCTTGTTTTCATTTTTACAAATATACATATATACGTACGTATATACCATAAATATATATACTCGTATGTACACCAATAAAGTGAATGCTCTGAAGGATGTTGACTTAAGAAGGGTATTCACAGCGAAGAATAGAAATGTATTGTTATTATTATTGTAGCGAGCATAAGAATGTTGCGTTAGGTAAGGTTGAAATTATTGCTGGACCACCAAACGGTGCCATGGTGATACCAGTGAAACCCACGTGCGGAGTTAACTCAAGTCTCTAATATTGTTGCCTCTAGAGACTGTAACCTACTCCTCCAAAGTTCGGCAAAATTGCAATGGAAGTGTATTAAGGTTTCATGCTCTACTTTCTCTCTACAACTCCCTTAGAAGTTGTTTGATGATAAGGTCATTCTCTTCACATGCCTGTAAGAAACGCAATCTTTATAGATATTTCCTTATCTTGTAACGAGATAAGCTTCCTTTTCTAATTCTTCATCAGCGTACGCACCTTTTCGTTCCTTCTCTATTCGGACAACAGGACTTAGCTTATGTGGCGGCTGTCTCTTTATTCACTGGTTTATGCCAATGTCACCATATAACTCGTACAGACCGAACGGAGAGTTTGGCATTCCTTCGTCGAGAGAGAACTTTTCAATTGCCTACTCAGTTCAAAGTAATACCGGTTGGCAAGGATGATTCTGACTGCAGTCAGCAGTGATGTGGCAAACGAGTCGCGAGGTCGATAAATGCTTGCTTGATAACAAGAAATATTTCCATTTGCTTCCCTTCTTTATAAAGTCTCGAGGAATCAGAACTAACGGCTAAGGGTTATTAATACCAATGTCATTGATGCGGCTGCTGGTCGCTACCAGCGCCATTGCGATACAGCTGTGAGGCTCCTGTCCTCACCTCCTCAAATGACCGAACCATTTCGTGTGCCTTATAAAAGCAAAGACAGTTCCAATTTTTGCTGAGGCGAGACAATCGAAAAACTGTTTTCCGAGGGATTTGTGTCGTGATCATTAGAGTGATAGCCCATGATTTTCCCGCGAAGCCCCAATAAAAAATGAGCTGTCATTAAGCCTGTTGTTATATTAATGGTGAACCGGTCTAGAAGGATAAGGTGTTTTGATTTTTTTGCATCCAACTTAGGCCATAGCTATCTGGTCACGTTGCTCGTGATCTCATTCAGCCATATTATTTGTCAAAAACCAATTTAAGCATAAACTTTGCCGTGGACAGAGGTAAACCAGCATCGTGTGCATGTTTTATCGTCGGTAGAAGGATTTCTCCACTCGCCAGTTCGTCTGTCATGCAATTTCCTAGATTGTTACTGTGTCCAGATACTCAGACATCGGCAGAATTACATTTAGTTGTTAGTTTGTTAAGATTGTTTCTACATTTTATGGCCATTTTTGACGTGGTACCGTTACATTGTAAAGATCTGATGGCAACTTGACTGTCGGAATATATTGTAACCGTTTGTCCTGCTCGGCTGCTTCCATGGTTGCACGAGTGCCGCTTGGAAAACTCTGCAGTCTCATGCTCATATTTAATGATAGCAACGGAGAATAAATTCCGCAGCTCACTTTTCCATCGAGCTTTGAGCCGTCTGTGAAGATTGCTATGGCTGATCGAGGTCGTTGGTGAATAAATTGTCTACGTCGTGTAGTCCAGCTCCTTCGGCACTTCTGCAAGAGATAATATTTTTGTGTGTCCTATACTGCATTTTTTTGGTATTATATTGCTCAGCATTAATTTATACTGTCATGTTAGATCTCTTGACCTTCTTTTATTCAGTAGTAACTTAACCTAAAGTTTCACATCGAGGTTAAGATCAAATAACCTGTCGTAGTGAACTGTATTGCGAGCCAGCTAAAACCGAAAACCTTCTTCACTCGCTAAATATGTGTTTTCGAGTAGTTTTTGAGCTCTGGTCTATTGAAGGAAGAGTATAACCTTGCTTTAAATTTCAGGAGCAAATTATGTAGAGTTTACCGGTCAGCAGCTAACCTCATAACCAATACAATTTCGTTGACTTTATAAAACCTTCCCTTGCTTGATCTTTACGGCAAACTTCGAGTAAACAAATTGGACCTAACGTGGCCTTAGAGAAATCAAAGTTTAGTTACAGAAACTATTTGTATTCAAATTCAGGAAAAGGGAAAGCCCAATAATGGAGTTGAATATGGAATCCAATTTCCTGCTCTCTATCAGTCTATATATCCCTCTCCAATTTGTGGTGTAGGATATAGACTTTACACTAATCCACCTCTGAATCACCAATGGATTTTAATGTGGCGCTTTTTATTTCATGCCATGTCGCCGAGGCGCGACCGGAATTAAAAATAAAAATTTTCTATAATTTTGGTTGCTCATCTTACCAGGAATCAAACCCTGATGATGGTAGGCACAGCCAACCACTCGGATATCTCGGTATTCTATATACCCACTATTCAGTTAGGGTTTTACGGAAAATATTTTCAGACACTCTTGAGTCTAAGTACCATGCGACACAACTTTCTTGGAAAATATTACATTCAAAGATTTGCTGAGTTAAGCTCAGTAAGTGTTAATAATCTCCGAGCTCCCTCTACCTAATATTGTTGACCTTTAAGACCTTAGATCTTTCATCAAAACCTTTACAAGCTGTGCTTAAACATGAATTTCATAAAGTGCACAGAAACATCACTGTGTCCGTCGAACTTTTCTAGCAGTATCAAATACTATCTACCTGACTTATGCAAGCAGATAGCTTAGTGCATTTTTGAACTCTTTTAACTTGTGCTATCTTTTCTCTTCCACTCTCTCACTCCACCACTCTGTAAGAGATTTTAATTGGCGTACGTCACATAGCTCTTGACAAAAACCGTTACTAGATCTGTCAACTTCCCTGCTAAATGTGATTTCATCCAGGAGAAATGAACAACATAAGCGCTGCGAAGTATGGGCCTGAATTGTTCAATCCCTCAAAGGCAGAGAGGAGGAGGAACTTCCCATGTCCTACGAAAAGTCAATTGCAGTAGATATAGTTTAGCACTAGAGGGAAGTACAAGTGAACAGTTGGACTTTCTATGAGAGATTAGATCCTCTTGTGTATAGCTTAAGTCCTACATATCAAAAACAATGTCAGAACGTTTTCGAAAGGTACAAAGAGGTCAGTCTCTCTCTCTTAGCTTCAAGTGGCTTGCTACCCAAAGATGCCTGTCTCTTCTAGTCTATCACTTAATTATCTCCTAAGATCGAACAGCGTCTCGCTATCTCTCGGTATGTAACTTACTTCTGTTTCTCAGCTACAGTACGAGTTATTAAGTAAGGCGACGTATCACGCTAACGAAACGGCCAGATGTTAGCACACAAACTCAACCATAAAGCGATGTAAACCAGCTGATCGTATAATATTACTCAACCAACGGCCGTGAATTTTAATCAACTAAGTGCACGCACTCAATGCAATGACAACTACAACAATAACACGTGCAACGCCTACTTGTCAGCTCAGCATATAAACATTTTGGTAGCTCATTTATTCAGTTAGTCTGACAGCCGCCACTCGATTACTTGGCTCGTCCGTCATACAGTCACTGTGAGTGAGTAACTAACCGACCAACTCACTACTGCGCTATGGCGAAGTTGCAGTCAGTCACCACGTCACTCTGTCACTCTGTCACTTAGCGAACCAGTCAGTCGGAGTAAAAGTCAGCTCTGGTCCGCGTTCCAGTCATTTAGGCGCTACACATGAGTACCAACAGCAACAGCAACAGCAGCAGCGGCAACGGCATACAATCAGCACACGAAACGTCATCCGCGGTTGATCGGTGTGGAATGTCGCCAAACAGGTTGAAAATGTAGGTAGAAATACGAATTCAATAAAATTGCGATTTATTTTTAAATACAACAACAACAACTACAACAACAACGCCAGCAACAAAGTATGTAAAGTAGTAATTGGGTTTGTTTGTTGGAATTGCAATCATTGTTGTTGTTGTTGTTGTTGTGGTTACTGCTGGAATCGTCGATTGTTTGCCGAGAAGAAGAAAAAGAAGAAGAATTTCAAAAATGCTGTGCATAAATCAATTTTGGAATTTTCGCCCCTTTCACCGGTATCACTTTCGCATCACGCTGGGGTATGAAATTTAAAGATGATATGGTGTGAAAGGAAAGAAAGGAGAGAGGTGAGACAGCCCTCACATTTTTCATTTCGATCCTCAAAGGAATGAGATTGACAATTATTGGACCGATCAAGCGGCAGAGCTGGAAATATATAGATCTTGCATAGATCTGCACATGTCCTGTAATGAGTCCACTTTTGCCGAGGTAGGGTAGCATGAGCTTCAGCGGTTCAGCAGCAGGCCACGGATTAACAGAGTAGTGGCTTTCTTGAGTTTAGAGGTTACCTTACTAATTTTCAAGATCCTTAACTGGCCAGGGCACACTTAAAAATGCTTGTTCTTAATCGAAGTGACGCGCTGAATAAACGGCACCACCGTTTCTTTATTTTTAGAAATATTCATTCAAAAAACGCAATGATACAGAAACTTTACCCTAATTTAATAGAGAGCTTTCGTATTAAACTCTTTCAACAACTTCATCAGCAGCATCCAATTAGCACCCCTTCTCAATAAACTTCATCATTTCCAGTCACTTTCTAAGAGTGTGAGTCCATCAAAGAGATTTTGACTTCTATAAGCAGGTAAACTGTGATGAAAAAGTTCCCTCGAATTTCTGCTAGCTGAGAACTTGAGGACTCATTAATAACACATTCCACCGGCAAGTAGTTCTTTCTTAATTTCATAGGGGATATTCTTGTTGCTGTAACCAAAAAAATATTCCCCAAAATGGTTGCGGGCGAGATAGTCCTTAGGCGTATAAAAACCATAATCGTTCCGGTATTAAAACACAATTGCTTTCATTCATTGGGTATCAACGTAAATCTGTAAGCCCCGGAAAATGCCAAGATGAGAAGATTTCATTGAAGGTGGTGGTCTAAACTACTCTTAAAGAGTAGAATGCCACAGAAAGGACCCTTTTCAAAAGAAATTTCAGAAGCTGGAGCAATGACGAGCTCCACAGTCAGTAGAAAAGGATTTCGCAATCCAAACCCGGTAAGAAGAATCACGCTACATCTAGAACTAACAAAAGTGCCTCACTGCATAGTTTCCGGCACGTAATGTACATCCTCCTCGTTGAGTCTTATTAACATACCGTGAAGGGAGGCAACTACTATGGTATTGTTGCTATTACCTCTTACCATGTTTCCGGCTATTCTTTGCCGCTTGAATAAAGATAGATTCCACGCACTTTCATCGATCGATCCAAAAATTATCTCTTCTTTTTCTTATAAGCTCCAAATCTCGTTTCAATTTGTAGTGGCACAGGTCATACACTGCTCGTAGTTAAACGTCCAAAGGATGTCACCAGTGACCGTTCACCATTGTTGTTCCCAGATGCCTCCTTATTGCTAAGGTTACTTTCCCGATGGAGAATATATTTACCTTTTGAACTCACTGTATCTACCTCTCTATGAGTCTCGCTCTCTCTCTCACATTTCCTTCTCTATTTGCCTCTCTCAATTTTGTGTCTCTATCCTTCTCTCTGTCCCCCTTTTGCTTGCTCCTCAGAAGTATACGTAAACAGGTGAACAGAAATATTTCTCTATATCTCCATCATTCATAATTATTTCATTAAATACATTTATTTTGCATAATATGGTATAAAAAAATGTGTGAGTAATTTTTTTTATTGCTTAATGCTGCACATCCAGCTCAACCAGTTAAAACCGATTCATAGCAGTGATAAGAGGAATTTTCCTCAGATTTGATTGTATTGATTATGAAATTTTTTCGTGTGCTCATGTATCATATAAAGATCTCGATTTATTAATTACAATCGTAGATTAGAAAGAAAGTATAACATTTCAAGGCAACAACAACGATAATTACCTGAGGAAATGGAAATGGAAAATGCGCATTTAAATAAAATTATAATTTATTACACTTGTGCTCACGATGCGACTTGTTTTATTTAAGTGAGTATATTTGCATTTTTTAATTAATTTTATATTGCAATAGTAAACGTAGTTATATAATAAATCAAATTTGAATCGTAGAAATTATATAGTGTATATCAATATTTCAACACATGGTCGGCAATGTTCGAGTACTACTTAATTTCAGATTTCACTACAAAAATATATAATTAAAAACAATATTAGAAATAATAACCTTAATTAAAATATGTACATTGTATATACCATAGATAGATGCAAGATAAACCTGTCACACAACATTTGATACTTTTTTCTAATACGTTTTTATATTTATTTTCAAATATATTCAAAAGCAGACTACAAATCTATGAAACTATAAATTTGCATATTACTCAAGCAGCGCTATACATAAATATAATATATGTTTTAAACGCCATTCGTACATACATATATTTATATATGAACTTTTTTATAAACCATGAAAGCAGCCTTCAAAGTTCAAATCTAGCCAGCGGCAAAGGAACTATAGACAAACCAATAGCTGCGAAGTCAGCTGAACAAATCAAACGGTAGTTGCTCATGCGCAGATAAAATCAGCAAAAACGACGACAACAGGTTTGGGAAAATTCGAAAATTTGGAACTAATAAGAATTATTAAATTACAGATTTACAAATAAATAAAATAAAATAAAATGAATTAAAATAAAATAATTAAATTAAACAATTTAATAAAATTAAATGAAACAAAACAAAATAAAATAAATAAATTAACATATATGTAAAAAAACACAAAATAAAAAGGAAATGAAAAAAAAATTATATGAAATAACATAAAATAAAACAAAATTTAAAAAAATATGGGAAAAATAAAATAAAATAAATTAAATTAAAAAAATTGAAATAAAATAAAATAAAACAAAATAAAATAGAATCAGTTAAATAAAATAAAATTAAATTTAAAGAAAACTGGAATAATTAAAAAAAATAAAACGATTTAAATTAAAATAAAATAAAATATGTTAAATTAAAAAAAAAATAAACTAAAATAAAATAAAAAAAGAACGGGTGTAACGGGTTATCCAAGTAGAAGCATTTTTTCAATAGCCTTTTTTTTGACAGTTTACGCGCGTCAAGCTGTCATATTATTTTTGTTCAGTATTGTTTGGCATTTCATCATGGAAAGACTAGCACTTGAATAACGTATACAAATTGTTCAACTTTATTTCAAAAATTCACGGACTTCACTTAACTTATGGTCAACATAATCCGCCTACTGAGCATACTATTCGCAACACCATTACCCATCTTGAGACCCCAGCAGTCATTATTGGATTCGACCGAATAGACCACGTCCAGCACGCAGTGAAGAAAACATAGCGGCCGTAACTGAGAATGTACACAAAGACCGCAGCAATGCGGACTGACTGACGTATGGAACGACTTGTGGTGCATTGTACCCAACACCTTAAATTGAAAGCGTACAAAATCCAGTTGTGCAAGAACTAAAGACGCTCTACCTTCGCAAGTGACATCTCTTTGCTCTGTGGGCTCTTGAAAAGTTCCGTGAGGATCCGATGTTTCGAGCCAAATTTTGTTCAGCAATGAGGCCCATTTCTGAATGGATTTATTGAGAAAACGCTTCGGTGAGTAAACAATTTCACGTTTTGGGCCAGTCAACTGGCCAACAAGATCGTGTGATATCATAACGTTAGACTTTTTCCTGTAGGGATATGTAAAATCTATTCATTGAATATTGGACTCAACGAATGGACCATCTGACTCTTAGCGGCAGCCAAAGTTATATATAATTAATCTTAAAAAAATAAATGAATTTCTGTGGTTTCGAAATGGATCACCCTTTATAATTAAAATAAAATTTTATAACACAAAATAAATTAAAATAATATAAAGTAAAATAAAATAAAATAAAGTAAAATAAAATAAAATAATATAAAATAAAATAATATAAATTAAACAAATGTAAAATAAAATAAAATAATATAAAATAAAATAACTAAAATCAAGTAATAAAATAAAATAAAACTAAATTAAATTAAATTAAATTAATTAAATTAAAATAAAATAAAATTAAATAGATAAAATAAAATAATAAAGAAATATAGAATTAAATTAAATTAAATACAATTAAATGAAATAAAATAAAAAATAAAAACAATTAAAATACAACAAACTAAATAACAACAAAGTTGTTTAATAAAATCAAAAACAAATAAAATGAAGCAAAATAAAATGAACTAAATAAAATTAAATTTGTGAAATTATATATTAGGAAAGAAGAAACTAAAAATATTTTTGATTAAATTTAACAACTAAAAGGAAATCAAGGTTAAAGAAATTGAAGTGATATATGAAGTAAACCAATAAAAAAAAATGTTTTTATACAATTATAAAAAAAATATAAATATTTTTATTCAAATAAAATTGAAATTAAATTAAAATAATTTAATAAAAGTAAAATGAAACAATATTTTATGCACAACAAAATACATAATTTTATTAGGAAAGCTGTTATTGAAAAATATTTACCACGCAAATGTAATTGTCAAATGGCATTATGTTAAAAAAAAGTCAACTAAAAATACACAAGATGAGCAACACCATCTATTATCACAACAACTGTAACCAGTAAGCACATGAAAAAAGGATATATGTAAAATATTTTGCACTTAACACATACTCGTACACGTTTATTGACACCAACAAACAGGAATTGAAAGAAGTTGCCTTGGTAAATCATCGATGCTTACACTAGTAGCAAGTAACAACGGCAGGTGCCACAAATGCCCGCTAGCGTGTTGCATATATCAACAACAAGTGTAAAAAACTAGCAGCAGCAACAACAGCTTTAATGCTTATACGTTACAGTACAGTATATATGTACTTGTATGTATGTATGTTTATTTGAAAGCAGTCGCATTAAAAGCGAGTTTACTAACTACGCTCATATCACCGGATCATTTAAAGCACTAGGAAGTCAATACGGTAGCAACAATTAATGACAACACTAACAGTAAGCATTTAAATATACAATATTTATAGAAACGGGTCCAATTGATATTTTAAACGCAAATGCATTGGAGTTGGAAGGAAGTGCACTTTGGAGGTTTAAAAAATAAAGCCTTTCGGAGGAGCTACATGATTTTTATAACAGAAGCATACAGATGTGTTAGAAACATGAAAGTGAGTATTAAGAAAATGGTTTCACATTTCGTTGCTTCAGATTTATTCAAAGAATCCATGTAAATAGAAAAGAATTAATTAATGTGTAAAACTTTAAGATAAGAAGACCAAATAAGAGAAATTTAGTGAAACACAGTAAAATAATTATGAAAATGTTACATTAAATCAATTTCAATCTTGCTGATGATCATGCCACAGGTATAGAGTCAACGCAAGATCGGTTGCGACAAACGAAAATTATAAAACGCGAGAGGAAGCATCAAAAAAAGACAGGGAAGAAGTAAAATGAAGTTCATATTTTTATTTTAAGAGGGACAAGGTGAATAACCTTAGACGGTCTAAAATAGTAGTTATATTATTATTTATTTGTTTGTATATATTTATTAATTTAAATTATTTACTTGTAAAATTTTTAAAAATAATGATGTCAGTGATTTTTATATAAAAATTCTACAAAACTTAATTTAAACAAAAAAGTTAAGAATGCAATAAAACAAGTCTTCAAATTAATTAATACACTACAAAAGTTTTAAAAAAGAATAACAGCACAAAACAGCAAATATAATAAAAAAAATTGGTGGAATTGTATAAAAATTTTAAAAAGAAAAAATAAATTAAAAAAAAAAAAATTTAACCACAACCAAAAAAAATCAAAAACAACAAATTGCCTCATATAAACAACACTAACTTTTGTACATAAAGCAAATAAAAATATTAAAATTAAATCGAAAATACCGGTAATATACCAAAAATAGCGAAGAAACAAAAGCAACAACACAGCTACAACATCATCAACAATAATAAATAGCAATAACTTCAGTAACAACAGCAACAATAAACAACGAATAACTAGTTCAACAAGCAACTAGTATATATTTATCCACTCGATCAACAGCTGCGATAACAAGATGCGCAATAATTTTCAGCTGCGACTGCTACTGGTCATCAGCATTTATTATACACCTATAATCTTCGGTATGCAAAAAGATGAGAAGAAGTGAAAATATAGCTGATGGCTCGATAGCCGACAGCAGCAGCGACAAACGAAGTGAAAACGCCAACGGCGACAGCGACCGAGATTTTATCAACAACAGCAACAACACTGTGGTGATCACCTGAGCTACTCGTGCTGTCACTTCTTCTTATTCTCTATTTATGCTGTTTTTGTACATTGGCCGACGTACGTCTCTTAGGACGTGGCATATCAGCTTTAAGATGTTGATGGATTATCTGAAGTGGTACTTTTAAGAAGGGATTTAGTGGCATAATGTTGTTAAGCGATAAAAATCATTTCACTGTTAGTTTTTGCTATCGTTAGCACTAAAGGAATATATCAGTGACCAAAAAAAAATATAGAAACTTCAAACATTGTCAGTATAAAACTTTTTCAAAAAACTGTCTAGTGATTAAGTTAGCAACAGAATCAGTGAATAGAAAACTAGCGCGACAAACATTAAAGATCTCAAAGAAATCCATCTCCTCAAATCTCATAGCATCATCATTGAACTTTCAGTCATTCCTGCACCAGCACCAGCAACAGCAGTGAGCCAAATATTGATGCCTAAATTGTTATCCTGAGAGTGATATGTGTAGCTTGTTACAACAACCACACCAGCAACAACTTGCTACCTTTAATTACTAAAATATGTGCGAAAGTTGCCTTTTGGTTTGGCTTAAAAATAGGGCAGCTTTTCTCTGTCTGACGCAAGTGTTGAGCTATTTCGTTGAGTAGATAGATACGATTTAGTCGAGAACTAATTTCGATATGGGGTTTAAAGGCTCTGCAATAAAGTCTGCAATATGACTTCATTAATTAATTAATCCGTAAGTGACTCCGAAAAGGTATGGAAGTAGTATTTGTTGATATCAAAATGATCAGAAACTAGATCCCAAAGTTGTTTTATATTATTTCTCAATTGATATTAAAATAGTCTCAATACATATAATATAACTATATGATTCCAATGTACTATTGATATCCGAAACTAGACCTAACATGGTACCAAATTCCCACATGGTCCCAAAGTGGTTCTGAGATAAACATTAATCGGTGTCTAACTAATATCGAAATAGTCTTAACACGGTTACCATAGCATATCGATATGGTTCGTAGCTGGTTTCGACATGGTACTAAAGTTATCCTGTGAAGTTGATACCAAGTTGGCCTAGATGGGTCCTAATAAATAGATTTATAGCTAGCCCAAGATAATAATAAATTATTGGTCCGGAACTGGCCCCGACGTGATTTCCAAAATACCTAAAATGGACCGAAACTAGTTTCAACAGTGCACCAAAGTAATCCTCAGGCAATCTTAAATAAGGTCCAATTTGTTACAAAATAGTCTGGAATTAGTCATGTCATGGTCTCAAAGTAATTTTGAAAGATTCGTAAATTAGTTTATGATTGATACCGAAAATGCTCGAAAGTAGTTCCATCATAATCCGAAAAGTGCTCACCAAAAAATTAAGAAAAATTTGAAACTAAGCTTAAAGTGATGCTGAAAGGACGATATATCAATTCCTTATTGACTCCTGAATGATCCGAAAACCACTAGCCTCACCATAGTACTAAAAGTGATTTAGATATAACCATAAATTAGACATTTACTCATTCTGAAATGATTCTGAAATAGTTTCGACATAATACCAAAATTATCATGGTAGACTAATCAATCAATTTCCATTAGACTAATACTTAAATGGTCTTAAACTAGTCCACAAAAGGTACCTGATTGATCCGGAAAGGAACATAAATCAGTTCCCAATTGATACCTAAATGGTCGGGAGTTAGGAAATGATGCAAAAGTGGGCTTGGAATATTATTTATAACCCAGCTCAGGAAAAAGCAATCATAAATTATAACTTAATTGATTCCAAAATGATTTGGATCTAGTCCCGACATTGTACCAAAGTGATGCTGAAAGAATAAAAAATTGGTATTGCGGGGTTCATAAACGTCTTCCTAACTAATATCAAATTTGTCTTTTCCAAGGCATTTTTCTTTAGTTCTAGATAGCGCGTCTAGTAAATAAACATATCATATTTTAATGTATTAAATTTTTTTTTGTTTATATGAAGCTTTTGAAAATACATATCGTCGAAACAGTTTTTATATATCTACTTTTAAGCAAACATATTATTTTCACTTTTTTCCTCCCAATCAAATCCGGTACGCCACGTCGTATGATCAACATTTATTGTTACCGATCAAAAGTAAAGCATAAAAAATTAAATTTTCTAGTGCTATACTCAAATATAATTTATTAAATTCTCTTCTGAACTAACTGTGAAATATACTAACAGTATATTATTATACATATGTAAGTAAAAATATTCATATGTATTAAAAAGATATATTTTTTTTTTTAGCTCTTAATATTTTAACTGAAAGTGGTAGACCTTCATATTCAGTAATTTAAGCAGAACAGTATATATGTATACTTGATCAGCTTTCAACTTATATACAGCTATGCGGAATACATTTATCTTTATATTTTTCAGCTATCAATTTCACACCTCGAATATTGTAAAAAAAACTAAAATATACGAATTTATAAAAATAAAATATTGACACGAGTGTGTTAGTTAAGATTAACATATATACATACGTGTACGTATTTTGTACAATATGATAAATCAAAAAATAATATCTGAATTTATTTCCACAAAGATCTAGTAGAAAATTTCAAATGTAATAAATATGCATACTCATTTACATACACATAGCTTATGTATCAATGTATGTATGTATGTTTATAAAAAAAGCGCTGAGTATAATGTTTCGCTGTCTTATATTTTATCACCTCTTTTTCGATTGCCTTTTCTTCATATTTACTGTTTTTTTCTCTACGCATATGAGCATATAAATATGTATAATTATGTGTATATATTTATGAATGTGTTTTATGAAAATAATATGCATATTATTTCTCTACCTTTAAGTATCGATTAATTTATGTTAATTTATTTGTCATTTCTGGTTTTTTTCCTGATTTTTGTCGCGTGTCAAGTCCATTTGCAGCCAACATTTTTCTTGTGTTTTTTGTTTTTTTTTTTTGTTTCTGTATGTTTCATATTTAATAAATGGAAAAATTATTGCTAGCTGGCACCGAATTTATTACAAAACAAAACAAAAAAAAAGGTGAAAATTAATTCAACGCAATGGTTTTACGGTCAGGTTCGTTGGCCTAGTGGCCATATAGTTGGTGGATACTAGCATATTTAAAGAGTTCCGGTTGAAAAACACTAGCTGTATATGTTATATGTATGTAAGAATGTAGGAAAAATTAAGCAAAGCTCTTTCTTAATAATACATATAAAAGGAGTAAATAAATAAAAATAAATAAAATAAAAAATAAAACTAAATTAAAAATTCAAAGTTAAAAAAAATTAAAATCGAATTTAAAACAAAAATAGAAATGAGAAAAGTATTAAAATAAATTCCGAAAATTCATTAAAATTAAAAATAAAGTTATAAAAATTTTTCAGTACCAAAAATTTATTAAAGAAATATATTAATATTAAAATTAAAAGAAAATTGCACTCACCTTCTAGCACCATAAACAGCTTCGCTCGTATTCTTTCTTATGTTGAAAAGTGTATATAAATTATTTTCTTTAATCTCGTTTCTTTTCTTTCGCTAAATAAATTCGTTAAATTTCGTTTTAAATTCGTTTCAAGCGTCAAAGGAAACTTCGTAAACGATTCAGCTAGAATCGGCACAACGCGAATTCAATGAAATTAACAACATTAGCAATAAAATGCTGATTGTTGGTTTGTAGATTTCAGCATAGAGCAAACACAGCATTTTCAATATTGCGCACATTAAAATATTTCAAAATTTTTAGCAATGGGTAATTGGAAATAAATTGACACTGGTATTTTCACTGCGATTTTAACAAATTCACTTATTTTTTTTAATTCGGTTATAAAAATATTTTTGTATGTATTACAAATATTTTTAGTGTAAATAATTTTATATATTTTTTAAACAAATTTCAAAGACACTTATTTTTTTCTGTTGTTGTGGATATTGTATCTAGATTTTGAAAAAAATAAAAGATTTATTATTAAACTAGTTTAAAATACTTTTCGTTTTTGTTTTTTAAAGCTCCGGTTGGGCTAAAAAGATAGGTTTAAAAATTTTATTTTTTATTTTTTTGAATAGAAATTATTATCGATTTTGTAACAAATTTTAAATTTAATTAATATATTGTTAAAAATTAATATTAACAATGGCAAAAATAAGCTCGGTTAAATTTTTTTTTCATATTATATTTAAAAATATTTTTTTTTGTTTCAAAGAATCTTATTTTTTTTTATTTCAAAGAAACTTATTTTTTTTTTTGCTTTAAGTCGATTTAAAAAAAAAATCCGAAATTTACTGATTAATTAATTTTTGTACAAAAAAATTTAACTATTGTATTTTTTAGTTTATTGTAATATAAAAACTTTCCAAAATAATATTTCATTATATAATTTTATTTCTAACATTTTTTTAAATTTCTAAAAAGCAAGGACATTTTTTTAACATTTTTTTTTAAATTTATTACTTGTAATTTAAATAAAATTTATTTATTTATTCTTCATCATTTTTTCTGCTGTGCAAATTTTTTATGCTGGAATTAATTATGTTAATTGGTTATATTAATTTTTAATTTTAATATTTTTAAAAGCAAGAAAATTTTAATTTGTTTCTGTGTTATTTTTATAATTTTATTATATTTTTTCTTTTTGTTTAAGATAATTTTTTAATTATTTTAAATAATTTTAATTAGTTTTCACTAAAATATTTGCTGTTCAAATTAGTGTTCTGCGAATGTATTCTGTATGAAATAAATTAATTAATTAATTTTATTATAAATTTTTATTTTGTTTAATAATTTTGTTCATCTTTTTTTGTTTAAATATTTCAACTTTTGTCAAAAATTTGTGTAGTATTTTTCTTTTCTTTCCAGATTCTTAAAAGCATATAATATTTGCCATTTTTTTAATATATTTCATTAATTAGTTATTAGTTATTTTACAAAAAAATTAAATAAGCAAATTAATTTAATTATTTAATTTAATTAAAGTTTTAAATTTTTAATTTTATTTTAAATTTTAAAGCAAATACATATTATCTGAATATTTCGCTTAGTCAGTTAATTTATATTTTTTTATAATTTTTAGAGTCAAGTTACAAACAAAATTATTTAATTTAGTGTAAAAACAAAAAAATAATTGTATTTATTTAATTCTTATATTTTATTTTTTTTTGCAAACTTTTGTCAGATTATATTTTCGAATACGCTTTTAAAAAAATTTTTTCTTAATTAATTTTTGCCAACAATTTATTTTCAATTTTAAACATTTTTTATTCACATTCCTTTTATTTTCTCACCTTTCTTACACTATTTGTTTGATTTTAATATTTTTTCCTTCACTTACTGCTTTTTTCGTCATTAATTCACTCAATAATTGAACTCTGTCAATGGCACTTTGACATTTCGCGCACTTTTGCACACACACACACCCACAAAAACAAATACGCGAGACACCGCTTTATGTATGTGTGTGGTCACTTGATACTTGACAATGTTGACAGCTTGACAGCGTGGCTAAATTGTGGCAACAGCTTCAGTTGCTGAATGTGAAATCAATTGAACTTTTCAATTTATTGCTTCATTCATTTATCACCAATATACACAAACACGCGCGCGCACTAGGGCATATATACATATGCATATACATATGTGCTTGTTTATGCATGTAATGATATGTGTAAAAATTTTATATGCATATATTTAATTTAATTTCTTCATATATATATATATTTTGTTGCACTTCGACCACCACAGCCAACCGCATAAACAATAAGGGTATTCACACACGCCAACATTTAACACTGCAAATGAAAAAATGTGATAAAACACAAAAGGTAATTAGTGATACAATTTATGCTGATAGACACAACTAAATAATTCAGAGAAAATGATATAAATGTATTTATGTACCTACATATGTATGTACATATGTTATGCAATAGAAAACAGGTTGCTTCATTAACATGGTGGCACTTGCAAGCTTACATAGATTAATTATACAATACAATATAAATGTGGTGTAAATGTGTATTTCAAATGTCAATGCAATTTATGGCATTCCTAGTTTAATATTTGCCTGGACCACCAAGCGATAATTCACGATTAAGCAACCACCACTGGCTCCTCTCTCGCTTAACGTTATTAAAAGCCAAACACTTATGGATAAGTAAATAAATTGGCGCATTGTGCACTCGTAAATGTTAATAAAAATTCCAGCGATTATAAGTCAGGCAATACGCCGGGTGTCGCCCTCCCAACCATCACGGCGTTTACTCCCTTTAATTTGAAAGCAATAAAAAATTATAATTATTCAATTAGATTAATAATGAAATAAATCTAACAATTTATTACTTTACCCCATAAACCAGCAAAAGCAGGTGAAGAAGCAGAGCGAGCAGGCAAAAAAAAAAACAAAAGCAAATAGTTCAATAGAGAAATTCACACTTAACCCAGCAGCAGCAGCGCATGCCATAGTCGCGGCGAAATTATCATAAAAGCACACGACACGACTTGGTTCGGCACTATCAAGTGCCATGTGCCGGCCACCTTTTTTGTTGGTGCACATGATGCACACGCTGGTCGCTCTGAACCGGGTCCCTCATAAATATTCAACCGCAATCGAGATTACATTAATTTTTTCCATTTGATTGTCTAATTTTTCTCTATTTTTTTTTTTTTTTTTTGTTGCCTTTTAACACCATTTTGCTTGGCGGCACCCATATTTTAGTTCGTTCGTTCGTTCATTTTTTGTTGTTGTTGGTTTTTCTCCCTTGCATGCTCGTCGCAGTGTGAAAGGCATAAAATGGTTGACAGTTATAAAACTTAATTGTTTGGAAATAATTGCATTAAGTTGAGGTGTTGGTGTTGAAAATTGATTGTCTCATTAAATGAGTGTTCTAAGTTGTTGTAAGTGAGTGTTTAGAAGTAAGTCATTACAAATTTATATTCATTGTACGACATTTCTGTCATTTTGTTTTAGGTTTAGGTTGTGTAAAACGTTTTAATTCATATTAAAGTAGTTCGCTTGGAATTTCCGTTTTGGAGTTGTCTATTTAAAGTCTACCAAATGTAGGCAACGTTTTACGTACAGTCACAAAATTTTTACAAAACGTTGCCTACAATTAGGCAGCTACTGTAGCAATACAATATGAATACTCACCACTTGTAATTTAGTTAAAATCCACAAATCCTTCGGCTGCAGCTTCAATACTTTCTT